>JAVSCE010008727.1:0-70397 GCA_032199065.1 Smutsia gigantea | reverse complement strand
CTGTTTGCCTGCTCTATTTGTCCACCCCAGGGACAGAGCTGATCCTTGAACTCAAGTTCCACATCGCCAGGGCCAGTGAGCAGTGGCAAGGCCTGGGCTGGGCTTATCAGCCTCCCCACCCAGCCCCTGCCTGGAGCCATAAGTAGGCCGGGGAGAGCTGGCTGCCCAGACTGCTGGAGACTGGAGGTAAGTGCTGCCCACCTCGGCTTCCCAGGCTGCCCCCGCTCCAGGTACGTGGCGCTCAGGCTCTGGGATCCTGGCTCCAGGCTGTGCCCCATGCCGGGACTCTGGACACCCGCGGCCCTCGCCCTCTCTGTGCGCTGCCTCCTCCTGCCCTGCCTAGAATGAGGGGGAGCGCAGGCTGGAGGCCCACCCCACTCAGCCAGGCTCCTCTTCTGCAGGCCACCCTTGTCCCTTCAGCATGAAAACCGTGGTGCTGACCTTGGCCGTGCTCTTCCTCACGGGTAGGTGGCCGCCGGCCAAGGGAGCCAGGCTTCTGGGGGTCCTCCTCCCTAAGCCACTGCGACCCACCCTCCTGGGCACAGGGAGCAGATTTCTCGCTTGGCCCCTCTCCCTGCCTCTACGCCTGCCGTTTGAGTCCAGAGCGGCCTGATGTGGGTCTCCCCTCCCACCCCCAGGGAGCCAGGCTCGGCATTTCTGGCAGCAAGATGAACCCCAGTCATCCTGGGATCAAGTGAAGGATTTAGCCACCGTGTACGTGGACGCAATCAAAGATGGCGGCAGAGAATATGTGGCCCAGTTTGAAGCCTCCGCCTTGGGAAAACAGCTAAAGTAAGGGCCCAGCCTGGGGCCTGGGGCAGGGGCTGCCGGTCCTGGGGGGCAGAGAGGCCTGTAGGAAGAAGCCAGACTGGCCGAATTCCTAGGAAGGCCTGGATGGAAAACAAATGGGATCCCAAGCAGGGTCTTAGCCGCCAGCACGGGACAGATGTGGCGGCCTGGCCAGGAATCACAGCTCCGATGCCTGCGAGTGCAACTAGCCACTTCCCATTCTTAACTACCTCCTCTGCTCCTGTCCAGCAACCAGGCAGGCTGGACGGCCTCGGAGAGGGGAATGGGCGGGAAGCATAGGGATGAGGTCCCTAAAAGGCCCAACTTTGGGGACGGATGAGATGGCACCGAACGCAGGCCGTGTCTCACTCGCTCCTGGGATGCGGTGGTGGACGGGGCGCTGGGGGAGCTGAGGGGTGGGGCGCTGGGCCTGCAGCTCTGGGGTGTCCAGGGTGCCTGGAAGGCCAGCCCTGAACCCCTTCCTCTCTCCCCCTTCAGCCTGAAACTCCTGGACAACTGGGACAGCTTGAGCACCACGCTCACCAAGCTGCGTGAACAGATAGGCCCAGTGACCCAGGAGTTCTGGGAAAAACTGGAGAAGGACTTGGAGGGGCTGAAGCAGGAGCTGGACAAGGATCTGGAGGAGGTGAGGCAGAAGGTGCAGCCCTACCTGGACGACTTTGAGAAGAAGTGGCAGGAGGAGGTGGAGATCTACCGGCAGAAGGTGGCGCCGCTGGGCGAGGAGCTGCGCGAGGGCGCGCGCCAGAAGCTGGTGGAGCTGCAGGAGAAGCTGAAGCCCGTGGGCGAGGAGCTGCGCGACCGGGTGCGCACCCACGTGGACACCCTGCGCACGCAGCTGGCGCCCTACAGCGACAAGATGCGGGAGCGCCTGGCCGACCGGCTGCAGGCGCTCAAGGAGGATGGTGGCGCCAGCCTGGCGGAGTACCACGCCAAGGCCACCGAGCACCTGACGGCGCTCAGCGAGAAGGCCAAGCCCGCCCTGGAGGACCTCCGCCAGGGCCTGCTGCCCGTGCTGGAGAGCCTGAAGGTCGGCTTCCTGCACGCCCTGGATGAGGCCTCCAAGAAGCTGAGCGCCCAGTGAGGCAGATGCGTGGCCGCCGGTACTCCTCCCGCCCCGGGACCCAGGGGCCCACTCCTCCCGTTCCCCTTTCAACCCCTGGTTTCTTAGAATAAACCTTTCCAAAGCGGGGCGCGTGTGTTGGGTTGTACATTTTTGAAAGCTTCAGTTTTCATTTTTAAAGAATAAACAATCCTCCAAAACCTATACAGTCTCTGTTGGGAGAGTGGCAGCATGTGTGGGCCAAGGGAGGGGGCGTCCAGGACCGGCCAGCCGCTGCAGGGCCCCTGGCCGGTGCAGGGACTTCCCCGTTGGCTTCCCAGTGGAGCCTGCCAGCTCTGATGGGCCCTTCAGGGCCTTAACTGACATTGGAGGACCTGTTAGGCGGGCTTACGAGGGAGGTGGAGGCAGTGGAGTCCCTTTCCGTAAGGAAGGACCGGGCAAAGCAACGGGTAATCGGAGCAAGGTGGCTGGTAACGGCTTCAGACGAGTACTGCGGGTGGGCTTTGCTGGGAGATGGGGCCTGTCCCCAGAGGTGTTCACGGGGCCAGAGGACAGGAGCCCCTCCCGGCCCTCTGGCTCTTGACTGGCTGGGGTGGGCCTCAAGGAGCCGCTGGGACTGGAAGGAGCTGGGCACTTGCTCCTTCCTCCTTTGTTACTAACAAAAACACTTCCCTCCCCTACTTGCAAGGGCAGCGTGCCTCTCCTCCCCCTCCCCCTTCCACCTCCAGGCAGCTGTGTAAGCCACCCGCCCACCCCCACCGCCCCAGGGTTCCAAACCCTGCCACCCCGCTTTGCGCCAGCTCCTAGGTCTGGTTTGAGTCAGAGAAGAAGTCACTGCTGTCTTGCAGGAACCAGCACACTTTCATTTTCACGGTGCTTTCACACCCGCCGTCCACTGATCCTTCCCGGGATCCTCAGGCTGCCACTAAATCCAGGCATGGATGAGGAAGCCGAAGTGAAGATGCCAAGTTGCTTGCCCAGGTTCAAGAGCAGGATGGGCTAGGTTGCCCTTTTTAGACCCATCTGCCCCTAGGCATCCATGATCATTTTTAAAAAGTGTGAGGCCAGGCACTCAAGTTTCCTGTGGGCATGCACACCCCTCCTCATGCAGGTATGTACACCCCCACGTGCATGCACATGGCTTCAAGATCCCCAGGGCTGCCCGGTGCATTCCCAGAACCCTCCTGCCTCTGCAGTGACTTGGGCCCCTGGGGCAGACCTCCGGATAACCACCCCTCCTGCATCACCAGCGCCTCAACAACTCTTGGATAAAGGAGCGGGCTTTTCAGCCCCTAACCATTGGGAGCTACAGCAAATAGGGGTCAAGCCCAGGTCGGGTGAGAACATTTTCCAGGTGTGGATACTGGGATCCCCAGCCCAGCTGGGCCAGAAGAGAAACCCAGGTGGATTTCCAAAGAGGGAGCACACGTCTCCAGGTGGGGCTGGGTGTGGTAAAGCCACCACGTCTGTCAAGGAGCCCGCCCCAACACCTGGCATAAAGCTGGTTTCTGTGTCAGCTGGGCAGAATATGGGCAGCTGACTTGGGCTTGAGGTCCAGCTCCACCATTTGCTGACTCCGTGATACTGGGCAAATGCTTTCACTTTTCAGAGCCTCTGTTTTTTCACTGAAAGGGTGGGGGGGGGTCTACTCAAGTAATCTGTGGTTCTGGAACTCTGACGTGAACATCTGTTGGGTGCTGGGGACACAGGAGGAACAGCCTCTGTTGGGTGACCTTGGGTTCCTTCTTCGTTCCCAGGACACTGGCCCCCTACTCCAATCCTTGTCCCAAAGGGACAATCCGCCAGCCGATAGCAACAGTGACACCCACTCACCACGCACCTTTGGTGTGCCAAGTGCTGTGTGCCATCTCATTTCATTCATTCATTCATTCAACAAATCTTCAGTGGTGGGAGGATTGTTGTGCCAACTTTACAGATAAGAAACTGAGGCTGGTATGAAGTGATGGGGTCAAGCCTGGAGTCCAGTTGTATCTTACTCCAGAACTACCCCATCAGCCTCCTTCCCTCAAGCATGGTGGGAGGGTCAGGTGCAGCTTTTGACAGTTTATCCAAGTAATATTGTCAAACTATTATCCTGTTTGCTCTTCCACACAAACCTGACAGGGCAGGTGGGGCAGGTAAGGTTATTTTACCTTCCAGGGAAGAACCTCAGACCCAGTCATCACCCAGGTGCTAAACGTAGGGTAGGGCTCGGCCCCAGGCCTGCCCTAGTTGGAGTCAGTCCAGAGCCCACCCACAGGGCAGCCCCGGCCCGCTGCCGTGCGCAGACATACATGGCATGTGCCAGATGTCCCACTCAGGGCAGCTTCTCATCCAGCTTTATTGGGAGGACAGCCTGCCCGGGGGTGGGACAGGGTGGGAGGGCACTGAGAAAGGCTGTCCCTCTGAAACGGACTCGGGGGCAGCTCTGGGGGCTGCAGGACCCGGGAAGCCTGCAGGATGGCTGGGCAGGCGGACTTGCGGGGTGGAGGTCTTAGGCAGTGTCAGAGGCTGGAGTTGGTGAGGCCTCCGTCGGATCCCAGAACCCGGAGAACTTGTCCTTAATGGAGCTCCAGTAGTCCTTCAGGGAGCTGAAGCTGTCGCTCATCCAGCCCCTGGAGTGAGATCGGTGAGGGAAGGCAGTAGGGGTGGGGCTGGAGCTTGCCATGGGAGCAGCCGCCAAGGGCCGCCATGTCCCGCTGCGCCCCACCACGCTCGCCCAGCAGGGCCCTGAGACCTTGTGCAGGAACCCCTTGCAGCTGCCACCCCAGGCCAGAGAGACGCCGAAGGCACCGATGGGACCCTCGCACAAGCCCAGCCCGTGTTTCTCCAGGTTGGGGCAGACCTCCGTCCCTCCATGGCCTGAGGCAGGCTGGAGAGCGGTGACTGAGTGTGCAGCTAGGACTGGCGTGTCTCTAGACTCCCTGGAGTTGTACAACCTGGTGACTCTGAGTGGGTGGGGTGGGGCAGAAGGAAGCCGTCTTTCATTTGGAAACTCATGGGAGGATTGAAGCTGTGTGATCTGGGGCAGGTCACTTAACCTCTGGGAGCCTCAATTTTCTTCCGCAAAATGGGGAAAATAAAGCCTATTCAACGGCTGCGCCTGAGGACTCCGAATGTTTGTGGGTGCCTCTGCCAGGTAAGTGCCAGGCGATGATGCGGTGGCCCGGATGGGGAAGGGAGGTGGGGAGAGGCGAGGCTCTAGGGGCCGAAACACACGCACCCCAGGCCAAAAGTGGGCGGGCGGAGCCTCCGCAGCTAAATCCCTAGCCAGGGATCAGGAAGGAGAGCGGAAGAGAAGGCTAGCTAGAAGGGTCTCCTTAGAGCCCCGGCCACCTTGGGAAGAAAGGAGGGGTGACAGTAGCAATGCGAGAAGAGGCCGGAGGAGATGGGGGGGGACGCAGCCCGCCAGGCTGCTCTGGAAAAGGCCTATGCGGGCACCCCGTTTCCAGGGTGGGAGCGGAGGCTGAGAGGGGCACGGGGCTGGGCGTCTGGGCAGGGGCTGTGGGAGCCGGGGGAGCTGGCGGCAGGGCAGGGAGGGCAGGGAGGGCATACCTAGCCTGCTGGGCCACCTGGGACTCCACACTGCTCAGCGCGTCCTTGGCCGTCCGGGTGGCATGTTGCATGTAGTCCTGCATGTAGCCCAGAAGGGAGGTGTCCTCAGCCTCCGAAACTCCTGTGAAGAGAGCAGAGCTGAGTGGGAGGCTCAGCCCTGGGCGGCTCTTGGGTCCTGCCCAGCCACCTAGCAGGGCCCGGGATCCCCAAGGCTCCCCTTACGGGTCCTGTAGGCAGACAGCCGCCCCCACTGCGCCCCCAGCGGGGTCCCCACGGGCTGCTTACGGGCAGAGGCCAGGAGCAGCAGGAGGGCAGCAACGAGGAGGACCCGAGGCCGCATGGCACCTTCGCCTCTGCAGGGGAGGGTCCAGTGAGGGCAGCCCCAAGCCCCGTACCCCACCACATACCCCCCAGCCCTCTGGGGAAGTGGTGTTGGCCTCTGGGCTACAACCTGAGCTGGGTCAGACCAGGAGGAGAAAGGACATGCCCCCATGCTCCCAGGCGGAGAGGAGGGGCTTCCAGACAGGGACCCCAGGTGCAGGTGAGAGGGGGGAACGGGTGAGCAGAAACCCCAGCAAACTAGGAGTCACAGCGCGTGGGCTCTGGCCTGGGTTTTGCCACTAACATGCCGTGTGACTTGGGGTAGATTTCTGTGCACTAGGCCCCGGGGTTTCTGTCTGCAGTTGGGTGGGTGTCTAAGGCTTCTTCCAGTCCTAACACGTGCAGAATGAGGGGAAAGTATGCAGATTTGGAGCCATCTCCAGCCCCAGCTCTGCCACTACACTCTGTGTAGCTTCGGGCAATGACCTCCCCCATGGGCCTCGGTTTCCCCCAGGGTGACAGCCGAGCTGGGGGGCTGCTCATTAAGCCCTAAAGCCTGGTTGGCTCTAGCAGCGCCCCTCCAGGCTTGGCGGCTGGGCTGGGCTGGGCCAGGACCCTTCTCTGCCCTTCTCCTTCCCTCTCTCCTCCCCACCAACTCCCCAGGGCACATTACCTGGAGCAGCGGCTTCTTGGGGTGAACTGAGCAGGTAGGCAAGAGGGTTCTGACCTGTTTTATATTGTCCCCAGGGCAGCGGGCACCAAGGGCCAGTGAGCCGGGCAAAGGTCACCTATTGATCAGTCTAGACCAGGGCCTGAGGCAGGGTGGCCAGATCAGCCGGGCCTGCTGGGAGAGTTGGGAAATGTCTAGGAGGCTGCAGGTGTCCACACTGCTCCCCTGCCAACCCCGGAGCCCAGATGGGCAGGAGCTGGGGAGACCCCATTTCTTTTGAGCAGCCTGGCTTCCCAGGGAGAGGCTGGTGAGATGGGGCAGGGGGTTAGCGGAAGGCCTCTGGCCTCCAGGGCCCTCCCTCCCGGCCCCCAGGCCCTGAAAACAGCCTGGATGGGGTGAAGGTGGGGTGGGGCAAGAGGGTGATGAGCTCCTTCAGACTTGGGCACTCCCCAGGGGGTGTCCAGACTCAGGTCCCAGACGGCCTGTGGGCAGAGGCCTGTGATGGAGGGGCGGCACAGGGGCGCTGACACAGCCCCCTCCTAGCATCTCCATCTCTGGGCTCCGGTCCAGGGTACCGCTTACTTAGGAGCCTCCCCAGGCGGAGCCCAGGGCAGGGGTTGGTAGCAGAAGGGCAAAGGCCCTTCCGAGCCCAAGGCCTTGGTCCCACCCATTGTCCCCTTGCCCTCTGGACCCACTGATACCATGGCCTGTAGCGGGAGCTGCGGCCCTCCCCAAACCGCCGCTGGGACTGGGTGCCGGCCCCGAGCGCCTCTCCCTCTGGCCTCCAGTGCCTCAGCCCTCCTGGCCGCTGGCTGGGCAGCCACAGGAAGAAGCCACAGCTGTGGGGAGGCCGGTCTGTGGGGAGGGGGCACACAGGGTGAGGGGGCACTGGGCTGTCCAGGAGAAGCCTGGCCCCTGTTCGAGGTGAGGTGTTCCCTGGGCCTACAGTGGGAGCCCGAGCCTGGATGGCTGGGCCGGGGGACTTTACTTCTGGATGCCAAGGCTTCCGAGAAATCCTGGGTTTAAATGATGGCTTTGTGACCCAGGGCCTGAGAGCTCACATCTGACGGACTCCATTTTCTCCTCTGTAAAATGGGTAGGACACCAACACACCAGAGTTGTGGTGAAAAGCAAATGAGGAAAGTACAAGCAGCTGGTCCATGGAGGGGCTCCACACATCCTCCCTCCCCCCAAATACCTTTTCCTTCCCGGACAGTGTGATTAGATGGCAGGAGGAGACGCCAATGTAGAAATTGGACTTTTGGCAGGCAGCCTTCCCTCGGGAAGAAGCAGCTAAGCCCCACAGTGTGAAAGCAGGGGCCGGAGAACGTGGCCTGGCCTTCCTCTCAGAATTCTTTACCCCTAGCTGAGATGAAATTTCTTTATTAGAGATTCATTCCTTTGACTTACAACTTTTATCCAGGTAAAATGCAAATAATAAGATTCCTTGGAAGTAGATATTAATAACTCCATTTTACAAAGAAACCTAAGGCTCAAAGGAGTAGAGGTGTACCCAAGGGCACACAGCCCATCAGTGGTTGCTGGGAGCCAGAATCCAGACTTTCAAACACCTACACTGGTACCAAAGAGCTTAGAGAGATGAGACCCTTGGAAATTTATCAGTCACACCTCAGAGTAAATTAGTTTCACATCTCTTCCTGAGCACAGATTTTGGGGATGGGTTGGGGAGGGAAGGAAGGTTATTAGGAGGTCACTGAAGGATTTGATCATTTGGGAAGGTGGCCAGCAACTGTGCCCACTTCCACCTTTTGTTCCAACCTGTTCTCAGCCCCAGAGGTGATGTCTTAGCGGGAATCCCAGGCATGTTGCGAGGCCTGGACTTTCTTCCAAAGGGCTTGGCCCATCTGAGTGCCTGGACCCCCCCAGCGGCCCCAGCCTGCAGGAGGCAGGGTGGAGGTCTTAGGGACCAAGTAGGGGCTGTCTCTGCAGGGGCCCTCCCGGCGGCCAGCCTAAGCCACCGCCTCCTTCCCTTACCTTCCTTCCTACCGTGGCTTCCCTGGGGTGCAGGCCCTGCTCTGGGCTCTGACTGCAGGCCGAGTCTCGGAAGTGACCAGTGGTGGGTGGGGAGGATGGAGAAGAGGCTTGACCTCTGAGGCCAGGACTCTGGGGTCGGCTGCCTCTGAGTGGGGCTCCGTGCACGAGCCTCGGATCCACACCACTCCCAGACACAGGGCTGGGTGGCCCTGATTCAGTTCACGATGCCTCTCCACCCTGGAGGTTCCTCCGGCCTGTTAGAACAGGAGCTGCCCCCCTTTAGTTCCACCCTGGGAAGGGGCCAGTTGGGAGCATATGTGGGGACACATGTCCCTGTGACTTGCCTGTTCTGAGCCCCCACCTCCTGACTCTGAGCTCTGGGCTAGCCCCTGGCCTGATCCCCGTGGGTGGACAGAAGAGCGGCTGTAGGAAATGCCGGGCTACCAGCCTCACTGCCTCACTGGCCATTAGGTCTGCCAGCTGGACAGACAAGGAAACTGAGGCTCAGAGAGGGTCGTGACTCACCCGTCCCCACACAGGCCTTTGCGCCCACCAGTGTAGCCGTCCCCGGACTCACAGGGCCAGGTCCTGCTGGAGACACATGCCAGGGAAAGCCAGCTGCGGGCAGAGTCTGCTCCTCCCGGCAGCAGGACAAACCCTCTAAGACTGGGTCCAGGGTCTCTCTTTCTCTGCTGACCTCAGCACAAACCCACTCACAGACTGCGACAAAACATGCCCACAGTCCTCAGGAGACACATGTGTTCATCAGTGGCACCCCACCCACCACACGCGAGGCAGCCCACCCTCCTTGCGGCCATGGGTACCCGCGCAGGCCTATGCCAGTCCCTAGGCCACATGCCTTAGCTTTGAGCCCACAGATGGCTAAGATACTTGCACACCTTTGCACATCTGTACATGTCCTGGCAGGCGCTCTGAGACGTGTTCCAATAGACACAGACACTCCCCTGTGTGTACGCCCGGCAAACCCTGAACCTGTCACATGCTGACCGCACCTGCTGCCTAGACTAAATCCAGGAGGTCAAACTACAGCTGAGGTGTCCTTCGTGAGTCAGTGCCCTCCTCATCCCTGGCGGGGATAAGGGACGGGAGCGCTAGCACTGGCCTTTGCACCCAGCCCAGGCTGGCCTGTGCCCGGCGCAGGAGCAGCAGTGGACGCTGGGTCGGTGTTGCAGGGGGAAGCCTTTTGGGGTAAAACATGGCTAATGCTTGGCGAGTACTCGCTCTGCGCCAGGCACTGTTCCCAGCATCACACAGATGATCTCATGGAGTTCTCACAGCCCAGGAAGCAGGTGTTAGTCTATGCCCCATGGAGGCAGCTAAGGCTCGGAGAAGTTAAGAGACTTGCCCAAGGGCACACAGACAGTAAGTGGGGAGCCCAAACACAAACCCAGGGAGTCCGACTCCAGACTCTGAACCCCTAACAACACTGTGAGATGCCACAGGCTGCTCCAGAAAGGTGTAGTTCCCTGACACTGGGGGTGGCCACGGGCACTGCAGGGTAGTGGGACCCTGCGGAAGGAATGCAAGCATCAGAAAGCCCTTCAGCTGTTTTCAAAGCCAAGGACCTCACGCCTCTTCTGGTATATGAAAAAAAGAGACATGTAAGTCAGGGCTAGCACCAGTGGTCTGATCTAATGGCAGGTACCAGGAGCCTGCCTGGGTGCTGGGCACTCCCCTCACGGAGTGGGGCCAGTAGTGGGGTCAGGTGGGTGGATGGCATCCCATAGCACTAGGGTGGCGAGGTCCAGCAGAGGGACCCAAGCTGGCAGGCTGTGTCATCTTCTTGGTGGATGTCTTTCTGTGATTGCGTGCGTGTTCATTTGTAGAGAATGTTAGAAGTCCAAGTAGAAGACCTTCTGGGCACTACCACCGTCCCTCTGTCCAGCTGCGAGAGGTCCCCTGAGAGCCTCAGGTCCTGCACCTCATCAGAAGCTGACCGCTCCTGCCCAGGGAGTGTAGCTGGGTGGAAGGTGGCAGGACCCAGGCCGGCCCCACCCGACACCCCCAGAGGGCTGGGGGTGACCACCACTCTTACTGGAGGGGTAGGCACTCCACTGCACTGCCTGCTCTGGTCCAAATCAGGAAAACCACATTATCACTAATGCCAGCAGCATTTTTCAGTGTTTCCTCTGTGACAGGCCCTATACTGCTCCTTTCACAAGAAACGTCCCATTTGAAATACCCAACAGGCCATTATTCAAAGGAGAAACTGAGACTCAGAACTGGGCCAAGCTGAGTCTCTAGACCGAGGTAGCACAGCTTGGCAGTGGTGAGACATGATGCATGCTTACAATGAACCCCTTCAATGCAGGGCCCTGCCCATCTGCCCACCTGCCCAAAGGGTGCAAAGGTCTCCTCCTCCTGGGTGCATCTTGACTAGAGCCCCGGATCTTAGCTCACTGACCCCGTCTGTGGCTCTGGGCATCCCAGTCCGGGGTCTGGTGCTTTGAGATGGAGTTGGGGGTCTGTGTGTGTGTGGTGGGGGGACTCTCACCTCTGTGCCAGTTAGAGGAGGTGTGAACTTTGCCCCCCACGCCTGGCACAGACCAAGAGCTGCCAGCAGGGCCTCTGGGGCATCAGTCTGGGGCTCCAGCGTCCCCTAGGCCTCTTTTCTCCAGCTTGTGGCTGCCCCGCCCTCCCTTCAGTACCGGGTGGGGCACACGCTCAGAACAGCTGCTTCCCAAGCCCCAGTCTGCTGTCAGCTTCCACGTCGTCTTCGAGTCATGAAAGTCCAAGAGGCGTCCAGAGACTGTGTCACCTTCCAGCGTGGAGTCACACTGGGGAGGGAGGTGGGGCGGGCAGCCTGGCAGGGGGTTTAAATGTCTGGCTGACTCTGAACTTGAGTCAGTTCGATAGCTCACAGGTGTACCGCCAGAGAACCTCTTCTCCAGCCCCTCTGAGTTCAAGAAGGATCCAAGGATTCAGGGCAGCACGAGATTTTTCCAGCCCAACAAGGAGCCCAGAATGTTCCTGAAGGCTGTGGTCCTGACCCTGGCCCTGGTGGCTGTCACCAGTAAGTAAGCTGCCTTTGGAAGGGGCTCACAGGCAGGACCCATCTGCTGCATCGGGTGCGGGAGGTTGGAGAGTCTAGGGCCAAGGCGAGAGGACAGACTCCGAGGGCCTGTGAGCCCCGGCTGGAAGCAGAGGGCTACCCAGTCGCCAGCCGGCTCACAGGAGAGCTGGCCCACTGCAGCAGCAGACCCAAGGGCAGTGGTGCTCTACCAGCGCTAAGCATGCCCCTGTGGCTTCTAGCCAGCCAAACGCAGGGAGGGAAATCAGTGCCTGGGCTCCCCCACCATCACAGGGGCCGCAGCTCTGGGCTGCCGCGGGGAGGCAAGGAGGGAGACAGGTTCTCAACAACTGCTCTGTTTCCTGCCCAGGTGCTGAGCGTGAGGTCAGCGCCGACCAGGTGGCCACTGTGGTGTGGGACTACTTCAGCCAGCTGAGTGACAATGCCAAGGAGGCTGTGGAACACCTCCAGAAGTCGGAGCTCACCCAACAGCTCAAGTAAGAGGGGCTTCTTAAAGGCCGTGCAACGCTGCGGCAAGGGCTGAGCTCGGAGGCAGGAGACCTGAGCTCAGTTCACAATGCCCTGCCCCAACTCAGGGGGTGAAGCTCAGGTCTCCGGACCTGGGATCCACATGTGCAACCAGGGAGGCTGGACTGAATAATCCCTAAGGCATCTTCCTGCTCTAACTTTCTAGAGTGTGATCTGTGGCTACATCTTAGCACCGCAGCTCATGGAAGACAGAGAGGGAAACGTGTGAGCTGTGTTCTCACACATTCCAGAAGGACAGGCCCCTGTGTCGTTGCGGGCAGGGAGGTGGGGATATTTGGGGAGCCTGTGAGAGTGGGCACGTGCAAGGAAACCAGGGCCTTGTGTTGCTGGGAGAGCCTGGCAGGGGTGCAAGCACAGCGTCCTGCTAGAGCGTGTGACTGATGTCACAGCACAGGTGACCCGGGAGGGGCTTCGAAGTCCACCTTTTTTACTTTATAGATTCGGTGGGGGGGAGAGCAAGCCGCTCCAGGTCACGTCATAGGTAGATAATATGATTCAAGCTCAGGGGGGAGATTCAGAAATAAAATTCGATGTAACAAGTGAGTGTTACAGCCATTCTTCCAAGTCATCATCCACCGGGAAAAGGGGTGGACTCAGTGCCCTGAAAACTCAGCGCTCCCAGGCCCCGTGTGTAAGAGATGAGGGGCACACCATGCCAAGGGTAACGGCGGCCCCCATGTCCACCCTCCCCAGCGCCCTCTTCCAGGACAAACTCGGGGAGGTGAACGCCTACACCGAAGGCCTGCAGAAACAGCTGGTGCCCTTCGCCACAGAGCTGCATGGGCGCCTGGCCAGGGACTCGGAGAAGCTGAAGGAGGAGATCCACAAGGAGCTGGAGGAGCTGCGGGCCCGGCTGCTGCCCCACGCCAACGAGGTCAGCGAGAAGATCGGGGACAACGTGCGCGAGCTGAAGCAGCGCCTGGAGCCCTTTGCGGACGAGCTGCGTGCCCAGGTCAACATGCAGGCCGAGCAGCTGCGGCGCCAGCTGAGCCCCTACGCGCAGCGCATGGAGACCGTGGTGCGCGAGAACGTGGGCACCCTGCAGGCCTCCCTGACGCCCTACGCCGACGAGCTCAAGGCCCAGATCGACCAGAACGTGGAGGAGCTCAAGAGGCACCTCACGCCCTACGCGGAGGAACTCCAGGGGAAGATCGACCAGAACGTGGAGGAGCTGCGCCGCAGCCTGGCCCCGTACGCGACGGACGTCCAGGAGAAGCTCAGCCACCAGCTCGAGGGCCTGGCCTTCCAGATGAAGAAGAACGCCGAGGAGCTGAAGGCCAGGATCGCGGGCCGTGCCGACGAGCTGCGGCAGAAGCTGCTGCCCGTGGCGGAGGAGGTGCGCAACCAGCTGAAGGGCAACACCGAGGGGCTGCAGAAGTCGCTGGCCGAGCTGAGACGCCACCTGGACCAGCAGGTGGAGGAGTTCCGCCGCAACGTGGGGCCCTACGGCGAGACCTTCAACAGAGCCTTGGCGCAGCAGGTGGAGGAGCTCAGGCAGAAGCTGGGCCCCTATGCAGGCGACGCGGAAAGCCACCTGAGCTTCCTGGAGAAGGATCTGAGGGACAAGGTCCAGTCCTTCTTCAGCACCCTCAAGGAGAAAGAGGGCCAGCCCCTCCCCGAGCTCCAGCAGCCTCCCGCCCCCCAGGAGAGCTGAGCTGCCCCTGGAGCTCACGCCCCACCTTGGACACCTGCCCCGCCCTGCCACCTGTCTGTCTGTCCCAAAGCAGTTCTTGTACAAGCTTGAGGACACATGTCCAGCGGAAAGTGACACTACCTCTTGCTACTCAATAAAGCTGAGGAACCAGCCCAGTATGGTGCCAGGGTGTTGTGGGGCCTGAGCTGGGGATGAGAGCAGAACTTGGCAAAGCTTAGCAGGGCCCGGCAGGGGTGCTCTGAGGGACACCAAGCACTGGGGACACAGGACAGCAGGAGGGGGAGGAAAGGGTGTGCAGAGAGGGGCGTGGGGGTGCTTTGGGGGGAGGTGAAAGAGGCGTCACACATCATCCAAAGACAAAATATGCAACCCACTTCGATTCCCTTAGCTAACAAATATTTACTGAAGGCTGTCAGTGTGCCAGCCACTGTCCTCAGCACTGAGGTAAGCAGGACATGGTCCCTGGCTTTGGGGAGCTCATGGCATGGCAGGGGAGGCTGTCCCTCCTTGCATCAGCTTTTCTGCACCTTTAACATTTACGTGAATTTTGGTTTATTCCACTCCACCCCACCTCACCCCATTATAAAACCCATTCATGCTTATTTCAGAAATATTTCAACTCCTAAACCCACGGTCTCCAGAGTTGAGGAATTCGGCCCAGAGGTATGGATGAGTTCTGGGAGATAGGATGGAGCCAGTCCCTGGGGCCTGAGGCGGCAGGAGGGGCCCTGCTGTGCCCCGTTCCGGGGGGCCTCCTGCAAAGGGGTCTGCCTGTCCAGGACTGAGGTCGCCAGCCACTGGGGTGGGGGCAGCGGGAGGGAGGAGTTGGGCCCAGAACATCCTCATCGGCACAACCTCTGGAGTGGGCGACTCCCCGCCCCTCGGAGAGCACAGACCCCCTCCCACACCCCGAGGAGGAGGCCCCAGAAAAGAGCCAACTCAAGCTTTGTCCCAAATGACTTGACGTGCTGGCTGTTACCTCTGACCCCAGGTCTGCAAGTCCAGCCTGGCACCCCTTTCCTTCCCAGAGAAGGGTGCAGACTTCCCTTGCCAACACCCAGAACATGCCCTGGGGGGCAGGGCCCTGGGAGAGTCTTCTGGGGTCTCCAACCTTCTGTCCCTCTGTCCCAAGGTGCTCTCAGGACAGGAGCCCCTCAGGCGTGGTCTGGTCCTGGTGCCAGCCTGAGAGCCTGCCTGTTGGGAAGGATTACGTTTGGAAGTCCGGCAAACCTAATTTGAACCTGGCTTTTCCACTGACTACTGGGTGATTTGGGGCCGATCATTTTGACCAGATAGAGATTACACGAACGCTCAGCTCACAGAGTTATTGTGCGTGTTTGATACAATGGCCCGTGTTAAGCCCTTCGCACTATATGGGGCAGGGGTCACGTGCACTAACCATTAATACATTGCTGCACCTGCTTCTGTAGCCCAGTAGGTGCCCAAGAATGTGACTTCTGCTCCCTGCTCACTCCTTATTCCCAATTCGCCACCAGAGCTGGTCAAGGCAGACCCCTGGTCTCCCGGCCCCAGCTGCCCTCACTCTCGCGTTCTGGCTCAGTAAGGCCACCGTCGTCTGCACACCTGGCCCACTGGGAGGGCAGACCCTACCTGTGAAGATGCCAGTCACTTCGAGGTTTACTGGCTGGTTTTAGGAAAGCACCAAACAGAACGAGGCGCTAAAAGGAAGTGGGCAGAGGGTGGGCAGGTTTCTGAGTGGGTCCAGAAGCTTCAGAGCTGCTCTCAGACCCTCTGGGAGCCTCAGAGTCTCCCAGAGACTGTTCTTAGTATGAGTCCTGGACACTCTCCCCGACACCCCCAGGGCCCTCCTGCCGGTCTCCGAGGGTCCTGCAGTGGCCCTGGGCCCACGGGATGAGGAATGCCTTCTCCCCTCCAGCAGGGCTTCTCCTGTCTTCAGCCCCCTGGGTCCCCGGCCTGGAAGGTGCCCATTGTAGTGGTGTCACTTTTGGCTACACAGCCTCTGGACGCCCCCCCTCCCCGCTATGTTTGCAGATTTTCCCCACTTATGAGTCTCGATGGATCTCAAAGTCTGCCTCCCACGAGAGGCCAGCCTCTCACCTCCCAGCTCCCTTCCTCTAGGGTGTGGCACAGGGCTTCTGATCAGCAAATCAGGTAATGTCCTGGACCTAGAACACAGAACTGGGGCGGAGAAACGGGGAGTCTGGGATGGGCAAGGGCAGTGGGAAGCCTGTTTGCAGCCAGGCTGGACGCTCAGCCCTGGGCTGGTGCTGGCAGGAGCTGCTGGACACACCGGGCTGTCCTGGCTCAGCAGTGGCCTCGGAGCCATCTCCATGGGGCTAGCTTTGCGCATGATGATGGCCATGTTTCTCCCTTAACTTGCCTTATTCTTGTCTATTTTCCAAACTAAGTACTCTAGCGGGGGACGTGGAAAGCCATGTCCTGGAATTGTCCAGAAGTATTTGAATAAACTCATTTTTTGCTTGAATTTTCTATAGTAGATTTTGGTGGCTAGCAATTCAGCATGTTCGTTGACAGGCCCTCTCTGCTGCGGTGACTTCTCCTGCTTTGGCCCTTGGAAGCCTATCCCATCCCTGGCCTGTTCCAGCTGGTTGTCTTCGTTTGCCTGAGGTATACTGATTAGTCCTGCCTGTGGCTGCTTCCGTTTTCCTATTTTGTTCTAAGCTAGGGTGAGGGCCATGTCTCCTTGCCTCAGTCAACCCTAGGGGCGTCTCCAGCAGCCCAGAGGGTGGGACCCCTGAGGGGGCCCAGAGGCCCTCTGACAACCAGGCTCAGGTCTCCTGTGAGGTTCTGAGTTCAAGAAAAATGCAATTTGGTTTGGAGCATGTTTATATTAGATGTCTAAGATATTTCAAGAAAAAAATGCAAGGTCCTGAATATTATGCATTATAGTACCCCATTAAGAAACACATGCATCTTTGTATGTGATTGTCTAAGGAGGTGAAACATCTGCTAATTCAACAGCGAGGCCTAGAACTCCTTTCAGAGAGGGAATTGTATCTGGCAGTCCATGCTGCCTGCTGAAGAGGGGACCCTGAGGAACTGGCTGGAAGCAGAGCATGAAACAGAGATGGCGCCGCTGTTCTGCGCATCCCCTGTGCAGGCGTTTGAGGTGGTAGCGACAAGGGGGATCAGGGACACAAGAGGAGCTAAAGCCCTCTGCTCTCCCCTCCCCACAAATTATGCTTAATAAGGAATGTCCGGTGGCAGAAGTTTGCAGAACTCCTACAGGCATGGCGATAAAGCTGCCGCGCTCTGCTCATCACTGCAGGTGCTTGTAAAAAAATAGGATATGTGCACCCCCTTGATTGATGTAATCCTCACAATAGAGTGGGACGTCCAAGATGCAGTAGGTGAGGAAAAAGACAGTTCAGAACAGCGAGGTACATTACACAGCAAGTGGTGAATTGAGACTGGAGCGCAGGGGCCATCCAGCTACAGAATCTTACTTTTAACTACAAAGTTATGGTGCCTCTAGGGTCAACCTGGCGTAACGAGAAGCATAGCCCTGCCAAGAGCCCCCATTGAGAAGGGGAGACGGCCACTACACAAAGGGCAGGGGATTCTGCCCAATCTCCTCTGAATCCCAACACCTGGCTCACCTGGAGGAAAGAAACCTGGAAGGCTAGGCAGTACATTCACCAGAGCTCACGTCAAGAGGGTAAGATTTCGCTTCATACTTTATATGTTTATATAGTGTTGGGATTTTAAGATGTTCAATTTTTTACTGTGGTAGAATATTTATAATGTAAAATGTACCACTTTAACCTTTTTTAAGTGTTCAGTTACATTCACAATGCTGTATGCCTGTCACCACCATCACCACCGTCTCATTGCCCCGAACAGAAGCTCTGTATCCATCAGACGCGTCTCAGTTCCACTGGCCCACTCCAGCCCCTCATAATCTCTAGTTTACTTTCTGTCTCAGTGACTTTGCCTATTCGATATTGGCACGTAATTGGCACCTTTTCATGGCTGAGCAGTATTCTACGGTGTGAAATACCATCTTTTGTTTATCTGTTCATCAGTTTATGGACACAGGTTGCTTCCACCTGTGGGCTGTTGGGAGAATGCGGCTGTGAACATGAGTGTGTACAAACACCTGTTGGAGTTCCTGTTTTCAGTTCTTTTGCGTATATACCAAGGAGCAGGATTGCTGGGTTGTATGGTACTACTGTGCCTAACTTTCTGAGGACTTTAGTATTACTTTTTTTTTATTGTGGTAAAGCATATGTAACATAAAATGTACCATTTTAACCATTTTTAAGTGTACAGTTCAGTGGCACTAAGTGCAATCCCGTTCTTGTGTAACCATCACCACCATCGACCTCAGAACTTTTCATCTTCCCAAAGTAAAACTCCCACCCATTCAACAATTTCCCTCTCCTCCCCCAGCCTTTAGCAACCTCCATTGTATTTTCTGTGTCTATGAGTTTGCATGGGCTTACTCTAAGTATTTCTCGTAAGTGGAATTATGCAATATTCATCCTTTTGTGTCTGGCTTATGTCACTTAGCATGATGTCTTCCAGATTTACCCATGTTGTAGCACACATCAGAATTTCCTTCTTTTTTTAAGGCTGAGTAATAGTCCATTGTATATCTATGTACCACATTGTGTTTACCTACCCATCTGTCCATGGACACTTGGGTTGCTCCCACCTTTTGGTATTGTGAATAATGCTGCTGTGCATATAGGTGTAGAAATATCTCTTCAAGGCCTGCTTCCAAGTCTTCTGTGTATATGCCTAGAAGTGAAGTGGCTGGATCACATGGCGGTTCCATGTCTAACTTATGAGGCCCTGCCATATTGTTTTTTATAGCAGTTGCACCATTTTACATCCCCACCAACAGGGCACAAGGTTTTGCTTCTCCCCATCTGCCTCAACACCTATTATTTTCTATCTTTTGAAATAATAACCATCCTAATAGTATTACTTTAACAACTAGAAATAAGTAAGTAAGTAAGTAAGTAAGTAAATATTCACCAGAGCCTCTCTGGGATCCAGTCTTTGCCACCTGGCAAGAGTAAAGCCCTTAAACACAGGAGAATCATGCACGGAGAGTCCTCTGTGGATGCCAGGGAAGGGCATGTCCTGGGCTCTGGGACAGCCCACATCGATATCTCAAAATAGTTCCCCCAAAGCCCAGCACGGTTTCAGGCCTGAAGCTCCCCTGCCACCTCTGGCGCCTCAGGTGACATGGACATATGGATTCCTCTGTGGGCATGGGTGAGTGTCAGCTGGCCCTGGTGTGGGCCAGGTGGAGAGGCTAGCCACAACCCTGTACCCGTCCCCAAAGCTCAAAGGTCAGAAGTCATCTGAGAACGTCAGAGGGGTCACTACCCCTGAGGTCCCTGGTGTCTGGAATGGCCCAGATTGGAGAGAAGAAAGCACAACAGGGCAAAGGGGGGGCCCGGGGGCCCATTCTCCTCTTGTACCCATGAGGCCTTGCTGCTGTGGGAGGGTCATCCCTGCTAGGTCAGAACCACTTCCTGCATGGGGACACTGTGTGCTCCTGGCTTTATCGTAGGACACACTGTACTCCAGGGTGGGGAGCACATGCATGACATGCTCTGGGGAGAGAAACAACAAGTGTCGGGCTACCTGGAGACGTCTGTGTATGGGGGCGTGAAGGTTGGGACCATAGTCCTCTCACTGCGACATAGGGAGGAGCAGAGAGAGCCCAGAATTGCCCATGTCAGGGGAGTGAGGACTCGAGCTGCTGGTTCTGAGATGATGGATCAGAGATATGGTGACTACAGAACAAGGACATAGAAACACAAAATCACAGGATATTAGGGTTGGAGGGAACCCTTGTCTCTCAGTCCAATCCCTTTGACATCTTCTCTAACAGATGATAATAACTCTACACCAGCAGGCACCCCATTAGTTGGTTCACCACTGCGTTTACAGAGTGTGGTAGCCAGCCTCCCAGATGGCTCCAGAACTGACACTCATCTGTAGTGGCCACACCCTTGTGGGGTTCCTCTATATTGAAGAGAATTGCCTGTGTGATCAATAGGCTACTATGGAAATCGTGGCTTATGCCTGTCCAGGCTAGGTTGTAAAGGGCATAGTGGCTTCCACTTGGCTTCCTCTTAGATCATTGACTCTGAGGGAAGACAGCCACCACAGTGTAAGGACACGCATGCTGCCCTGTGGCGGAGCCCAGCTAGGGAGAAACTGCAGGCCCTCTTCAACAGCCAGTACCAACTTGCGGGCCATGTGAGTGACCGTCTTGGAGACAGCCTCAGTCAAGCCTTCAGATGACTGCAGCCCCAGGCAACACCCTGTCTGCAGCCTCATGACAGACCCTAAACCAGGACCACACAGTGAAGCCACTGACCCACAGAAATTGTAAGAAATTACAGGATGCTAAGTTTTGGGGCAATTTGTTATGCATCAAATGTAACTAATGCACAGAACCTAGCACAGTGCCCAGCATGTGGTCACCACTCGATTGCTGAGTGAATGAATCCTGCTTAGTATCAAACAACTCCACTGACAGCCAAATTACCATCTCTCCAAACAATTGATTCTATCTTTGGACAACTCTGTTAAAGAGTATTAAAATTAAATTGGTTCTTTCTCAATACAGCTTTGGCCTTGTTTTTACTCCTCTTCTGAAATGCAGAATAATTATAATTCCTTTATACACACGCTCTGCCCACAGAAAATCAACCCAGAGACTCCTTGCATGGGACCCTAAAACTTGTGGACAAAACTGAGCCAGAGATGTGCCATACTTCACAGCTGCTTTGAGTTGAAGAATCTTGAATGGTTTTCGAGAGGGCAGAAGTCTTGTCATCTTGTTTGTTCTTGTCTGGTCAGTGCCACCCACAATGACTAGAAATTAGTATATGCTCAATAAACATTTGTTGACTAAATGAATAAACTTAGTGAATCTGTCTTCTTGCTCATTTGCACAGTATATGCATATTCACCTTTACCAGGTAATGCTGAACTGCTTTCAAGGTGACTTCAGTTTTGAGGTGAAACTTTATCTTTTCCAGTGATAGGACCTTCCTGAGAGGTCTTGTAACTTACCTTTTCTCTCGTTTCTTCCATCTCTGCATGCTCTCCTTTACGGGAGGTTTCTTCACCCTCTATTCAGTTTCTTGTTTCTGCAATCATGTTTTTAATTTGCAAGAGCTCCTCTTCCTTAATTCTGTGTGTGCTCTTTTCTAGTATTCTGTTCTTGTTTCATCAATGTAATATATTCCTTTAACTATCTGATGATATTAATGGTACTTTTAAGTGGTTTTCTTTATGTATAGTCTTAGTTTTCTTCAAGTTCCTTTTATAATGTTTGTTTTGATCTCTATCTCTCATGTTAGGATCTTTCCTAAAATTACTGGTAATCTTTACTTGTCTGCTTAACTTTAAGAGTGAGGATTTTAAAGATGATTTGAAACTCCTTGCGTATGAGTAGTACTTCTTAACTCTGAGCTTCATTGTTGGGTGGTCCGCTGGAATGTTCAGTTGGAGAACCCCTGATGTAAAAATACTTAGGTCTTTCCTTTTGAGCTGGTCATGTTTCCACAGGAAGTTTCTCTCACTCTCCTGCATGGAGAGTAAAGGCCTGGATACCAGTGTTCCCAGGGCCAAGTGGAAGAAGCAGAATAGGACTCCAGCATTGAGAGGGCATATTATTTTGATTTAATCCTCCTATTTTCTACTACAGTAATCCTGTCCTCACCTCTGCCTGTCATTATCCTTGTATAGACCTTCAGTCTTTCCCTGTTCAGAGAACAGACCTCCAGGCTTCTTCCAAGATGAGAGAGAGGAGCTAAAGCTTTACCTGCTTTGTAAGTAGTTTCAACCAATCTTTCATATTTGACAACAGCTTCCTCATTCACCTTTACTTTCAGTGGTACCTGGTGCTTCTAGTTCAGGGCTGTTATGTATGGCTGTATAAGCTGTGCACTGCACAAGTCTGAGGCCACCTTTCTCAGATTATAGACATTATGGAATTGTATATTTATTATGGCACATTTCTGGCAGATGACTGTAGTGTATCTTGGGAAAGGGGAGCCTAGCTCTGGTTCACACACAGGTGAAACATGGGCTACAATTCCTTAAACTTTTGCAAATTCAGAGCAATAAATCAGGTTGCAGCTCCTTTTTCTCAGTGCCAACTTAAGATTGGCTGTCTCAGGCCTGCTAAATTAGTTGCAAGTGGTCTGTCCACTTTCTAGCTTTCAAATTTTTGCTGTGGTCCTTTCTTTGATTCTTTTTGTCCCTATGGGTCTACATCTTTTCCAAAAGAAATCTTTTCAGGGAACTTTCACAAAAAAGTGAAATTAGATACATGCACTTAATTTGCTATGCTTATCAGGAAGTCCACAGAAGTAACATCGAAGATCATGAAGGCTTTGTGATGCATTCATTCCTCTAGAGTCTAAGCCACTGGTTCCAACTTAGCTGGGAGATCTTCAGTATTACTGCAAAGGATTTGTGAAGAGGAATGTACCTCCATCTAAAACTTTATGTTAAGGAAATAACCACGGAATTCATGCATTTAGCTATAAAGATGTTCGTTGTAGTGCTGTTTATAATTTAAAAAATTAGAAACAAAACAGTGTAGAGAAGAGGAGATTGTTAAATTCTGGTATGTCCATATTAATCTCCATTAAAATCATATTGTGAATGAGCATTTACTGACATGGATGTGTAAGTATGATATAGTTTTTAAATGATAAATCAGGTCACTAAACAGCTTGATCCTGTAAAAAAAATTTGTAAAAAATATATTTAAATATATGCTTGGATTTAAAAAAAAGGAAGACTATACAAATGTTGATGGTGGACTTGTGGGTGATTATATATATTTTTGCTTATCTGTATTTTATACTTTTTCTACACTGTACTCTTTTAAAATACTAGCCAAAGAAAGCTATTTATTAGTGTTAGTTAATATAGACGAGGCTTCTTCTCAGAAATGTCAGGCACTCTTAATTCTATCTATAAATCTTGTCAGGTCACCTTGATCTTGTGCAAAATTGCCATTCCTCAGTGTTTTTTAAAATAAGAGTCAAAGCTCCCTGTATATAAGTTCCCATAGAGACATTTATTTTGCAACTCAAGTGTTTGGAAAAACTTTTATTTTCCTTGTGAGTCTGGTGTGCTTCTTTCTGATTCTGATAACTAAGTGACTGGTTGAATTCCCATCCTCACGGGCTCCCAGGAAGCGTAGGCCCCTGTGAAAGTCAGCTCTGCACCTTCATCGTCCCTGTTGCCTCTGTGGTTTGTCCTTCAGGTCCCGTGCTTTATCAGGTCACGATTCTGCAATGATTTTTATTTTCACTGCTCTTTCTCTCTCTCGTCATCATCATTTCAAGTTTCTCTGCCAGTAGCCTCAAATCTGATGAAGAAGGGTATGTGTAAACAAACCCCAAAGAAATAAGCAAGTTAAATCCTTATCTTTGCTGGCACGCTGTCGCCGTGTTGACGCGGAATGTGCTCAGTACAGTTCGTGGTACCGGAGTCCACGTCACCTGGCACACCTAGTTTTTGCATCAGCAGCAGGTGTTTCTGACACAAACATCTGGCTGTGAGGCGCTTCTCAGACAGGACAGATCACGGTCTGTAGAGGGCAAGCAGGCCATAGTGACAAGGCACGAGACCTGAGGACCTGGTGTTCTGGCCAGAGCTAGAGCTGGCTCTATCTCTGAGGGGACAGGAAAGGAGGGGGACTCAGGGGCACATTTAAATGTGGGATGGGACAAGGACAGAGGGATGGACTGCACTCCCCATAACGACCTGGCAGCTGTCCCCAGGCTTGGCTGGGCTGGCCTTTCCCTGGCTGGCCCTCAGCTACTGCTCCGTGCCCAGAGCAGCTTATGCAGGGACCCTTGCTTCCTTGCATTTCAGCAGCCCTCTTTCTCCCAAATCAAAACTCCCCTCAGGTGAAGGGACCAGGACCTGGCTTCCTACTGGGCATGGCAGGTCCCTGGCTTCTCTCTTCTCTCAAGGAGAAGCACAGAGCTCTATTGGAGCTCCGGTCCCAGGAGCAGGGTTCTCTTTTACCCTGAGCATGAGATGGTATATCGAGTGTGGAGGCTGGAGTCAGACAGACCTGAGATTAGCCCAGGGCAAGACCCTGAGCAAGTTACTTGATCTCTGTGAGCCTCAGTTTCTCTGCGAGGGAAATGAGGATAGCAGTGCCTACCTGACCCGCGGACAGGAACATTGCAGCTAATACAGGTAAATACCCAGCACCCTGTGCTCCTGTTATCAAGTGTTTTCAAATGCTAATGGACCAGGCTCTGAGCGGCAGAAAGACTTGCAGGTGAGCCCAGAATACTTTCCCAGGCTGCTTCCTCCCACCACACTTTAGCCATTCTGAGCCCTTCATTGTTTTCCCGGCATGCCTGGCTCCCCGCCTCCGTGTCTTCCTTTATCGCCCACAGAACCCGTCCTTCCAAGATAGCACATGGAACATCCCTGGGCTCGCAGTGCCGGGGTCACCTCCCCGATCTGGTGGGGTGTCCGGCACACAGCGAGTGGCCCCACCCTTCCAGGTCTCCACCATGCTGGTCTCAGTGTCATCGGCTGCCTTCATCGAGGCCTTGGGTATGTTTGGAGCTATGTAAACCTCTCTAACCCCATGTGCCTCCCATTTTTGTTGTTTCTGCTCACAGCCCGAAACCTTGGGCTCTCTGGAATGTGCACCCTCACTGTCTTCCCTCCCCCATCATTCTTGGCTTGTTCTCCTATCCAACCCCCCAAAATTCCGTTCCCTGCAATTTTCCCGCTCCCTTCTGGGACAAGTTCCTCTGCGTCTGCGGCCTTGCCTAGAACACTCCCCGCTTCCGGCCCTCGCTCAGGACGCCTGCTCCCTGGTTTCCCCAGCAGCCCTCCACCCTGGAGAGGCTGATTCTCAGGCCTGGCTGCTCTTCCCAGGCCACTGTGTCTCTGCGGCTGTGCTCCCTTTGCGGCCTTCCACATTCACTGAGGACTGGCTCTGCCTCCTAGTGCGCCTCTGCCTCTCCCCAGGGAGCTGGCTTCCTTGCCATGACAACCAGATCCGTGCGGGAGATGCACCCAAACACCTCCCTCTCATCTCCTTGGCCTCCTCAATTTCAGGTGATGGGCTGTGCACACCATGGAGGGCTGGCCCTCTTCTCTGGGGGCGCCTGACCCTCAGCCTGCCCCTGCCCAGCCCACTCCAGGCCTCCAGGTTCCCCTGTCTCACCCGCTGAAGCACAGCCGCTTCTGCCCACCCTCCTCAGCCAGCCCACCACTTCAACAACTCTTGCAGTTCCCCCAGGTCCCTTGTCCCCTTGTCTTTCTATTTCAGTCCTCTGGCAAAACCTAATTCAGGGTAAAGCTGGCTTCTGCTTCTTCAACTTCACCTGTTAAGAGAAAATTATGCTGCGACTTATGCCGCTGTAAATTCAAGGCCTCCAGCGTCTCACGAGCCCTGGGTGAGGGTCTGGAAAGCCTTCTACGAGGTCCTCCTCAGTCTCTCTTCCATTCCCCAAAGCAGCTACACCGAATGTCCCTTCCCATCCCTTCTTGTCCTCCTCTCTCTGCAGGTGGCTCTACCTGGTGACCACATCCACCAACCACGGTGTCTGCTCTGGCTGGGCCTCCTTCTGCGCACACCTCTGGGGTACAAAACCAGCGGAGCTTTTCTGCCTCTTCTTCCTTTATTGCTCCATCAATTTGATATCAATGATCTCTTGCCTTTTACTTTAAAAAATTTCACTCGAGATATTTTACGCATACATAAAAGTACCTATGATAGTATAACTAACATCCATGCACCCCTTACCGAGGTTTGGCCACTATTCATGTTCATGTCTTAGAATCATTTTTTAACAAAATGTGACGGATGCACTGCAAGTCTCTGTTGTTCCTCTTTCCACCTATTCCCTTTCTCTCCCCAAAGGCTGTCACTAGCCCATGATGGTGATTGTCCTTTAGTTTCATGGTTTCGTCCTTTTATACATATACTTATGTAGCCATTGTTCCGTATGCTACAAGAATTTATGTACATAACATAAAATCGTGTCCTCCTGCACCTTGCATTTTTCCCACTTTGCATTATGTTTTGGGGATGCATCCATGTCAATACATCTGTACTAAACGTGCTCATTTTTACCAGCTAATGTAGTGCTCCATTTGTGAATATACCACAATTCATTTGTCCATCTTTTGATGGACCTATCAGTTGTTTTCCTTCTCTTCCTTCCTTCCATTTTTTTCCCCCCATATTACAAATTACAGTTGGATTTCCTTTGGGGCCTAGTATGTAAAATTAAGGTAAAGATTCTGTATTTCCTGGGGTGCAGGGTTTCTTTATGTACCAAGTTTGTTGACTAATGTTCACATCTTTTATTTTCCTGTGATTCTATCAATTTCAAGTAAATGGTACTAAACTCTCCCATCAAATTTGTTGAGTCCTCTTTGAGACTCAGCAACTTTTTGGTTTATATCTTTCGAGGCTATGCTGTTAGGTTTTATTTACCTGGTGAATTTTTTGTTGCCTATTTTCTTTTCCTAGTGAATTTTTCTGCCTAGTAATCCATTCTGCCTCAAAGCTTATACGTTCTGATATTATATTGTTATACCCGCTTATCTAGCACTTAACATTGTGCAGAACATTGCTCTGAGTGCTTTTTATTTTTTAATCTATTAAAACATTAACTTCCCACAGAACCTATGAAGTAGATACTATGATTATTTCCATTTTACGAGTAAGGAAACTGAGGTTGGAGAGGTTAAATAACTTGCTCAAGGTCACAGGGCAAGTGTCAGCGTTTTAGCCTGGGGAGTCTAGCTCCAAAGACGATGCTCTATGGCTGGTTTGATCTGCTCCTCTTACTGTGATGATTGATTTATTTCTGGTACATTATTTCATATATCCTATTTTCCATGGTATTTGTTTTCTTCTCTTCCTTTCCTCTTGCGCTTCTGTTGGCTTTATTATGTTCCTCATAAAGAGAATTTTATGTACTTTTAAGGTTAGTGTTTTATTTGGCCAAACCGCACAAAGAGTCAAACAGTCCTCCAAGTTCATATAAAAAGGCGGAAGTCCCTCAAGCTCATCCCCATTTTCCACTCTGCAGAAACAACTTTTAGTTCTTAGAAAATCAAGTTATTACTCTCTGAGTTTGCAGTTTTAAGCTTATATTTAGGCTTATGATTGCCCATTATAGTCATTGAAAATGAGGTTCTCTTTCACTTAGACACAGTTTGTACACGTCTCACACACACACACACACACACTTTCTGTCCCTTGCCTTCTTTATTATATCATAGTTCCTATTAAAACTATGATATAGTTCGTATTTATCTTCTGTTGTTGTTTACTTGGTTTTCTATATGTTTCAATAATTTACCCCTAAATTCTTGCCCAGTTGTGTAAATCTGGAATATAGGGAAGCAGTCTAGGGAGCAGAAATCAAGCCCATCCTCGGAGGTGAAACACATCTTGCCAAAAAATCCAGACCACCCACGCATTTGAAGAAATGTCATCTTTCTTCGGAAAAACAATCTGATCTTCCAGCTTTGAGACTTTCCATATGAGGAGGGGCTGCTGGATCTTGCAACACAATGCTTGTCTCCCAGATTTCCCTTCCCCCTCAACCCCTGTGGTCACACTAGCCTCAGGGCAGCTGAGTCCCTGAGGGTTATATTCCTAGAAGGTGTTGACTAGTGGAGATGGTCGGGGGAGGCCTGCAGGGGGAGGACGACTAGCCAGGTTTTTATAAACCAGATGATCTAGAGCAGAGGATCCCAGACTCTCTCGGTTGACTTCCTTGTTTTGGTGGTGCACACCCTCCACTAGCTTTCTGCGAAAAAGGTGTAAAAGGTACAGTTTTTACCCTCTTGCATGTCTGAACACGTGTCTATTCTATCCTCAAGCTTAATGGATATTTTGGCATGGTATAGCATTCTAAGTTGAAATTTTTCTCTTGGAATTTGGAAAAGAAAGTTCACATCTTTTAGCTTCTTAGTGTTGCTACTAGAAATCTGAAACCCTTCAGCAAGTGAGCTTTTGTTCCCATTCTCTCTAAAAACTGTTAGTATCTCCCCTTCTCCCTGGTCATGAGAAGTCATGAGGACATGCTTCCGTGTGGTTCTGTTTTCATCCACTATGGTAGGTACTGGAGAACCAGATGGGCCTTTTCTGTCTGGAAAGTCATTTCCTTCGGTTCAGAAAAACTTCCTGAATAATTTTGTTTTGATGATTTTCTTTCTGTCTCTTGTTGGAACTCTTACTGTTTGAATGGGAGACCTCCTGGATTGGTTGTCTAACCTTTTAAATTTTCTCTCCTCTTTTCCAGCTGCATCTTGTAACATTTCTATTGAGATTTTTGTTTTGATTTGTTTTATTTCTGTTACTCTGTTTTAATCTCCAAGAGCTCTTTTTTCTTTTTCTTTTTTTCAAGGAAATTTATTAGCTCACAAAACAGGAAGTTGGGATCAGAGTTGGTTGATTCAGCGACTCAACAATTTTCTCAAGCACCCAAAATATTCTCTTCTTTTTCTCTGCTTTTTGCAGTCAGCCTCATCCTAGAGCAGATTGTAAGATTTAAATTCGAGCAGTTTTCACATGGCTTTCCTTTTTTTTTTTTATTCTATTTGTTTTTATTAGGGTATCATTGATACACAGTCTCTCACGCCACCATCTTTAATCCCCTTGATTCAATCTTGATTGAAAAAAGTAATAAAACAACAATAAAAAGCTTTTTAAAGGGCGAAGGGGAACTTGAGCATGGACTATATATTTGATGATGTTATGGAATTATTGTTAATTTTCCTACGCATGATAGGAGCATGGTGGTTTTGTAGAAGAGTGTCCTTATTTTTAGGATATGTAAGCTGAAGTTATTTAGAAAAGTGCATGCTACTGCAACTTCCAGGTGGTTAAGCATGCATACAAAATACATATACAGAGAAAGCCCCAAACATGGCACAGTATTAACAGCCGCTGGACCTGGATGGTGAGTGTAAGGGCACTCATTGTACTGTGGCTTCGACTTTTCTGTGTCTGAAAAATTTCGTAGTAAGTTAGAAGGAAAAAAAGCTAATGTGAAGCCTTGAGTCCACCACTTTAGGACATCTTGATCACAGAGAACCCCCAGAAATGTTTCTTTAAGACTATTTGTTTTGGGTTAGCTAAGTTTCTCAGGGAGAATGTTCCAGTCTAATTCCTTAAGGGCCACGTCTAATTGGCCAACATTGTTTGGCCAAAGGGGAAGATGATGTATGGAGGGAGGCATCTCAGAATTTAATATATGAAGTTTTAGTTAAACCCTCTTTATTTGAGTACGAGAACTCTGGCCCCCCTAGAATTCCTTATTTTCCCCAGGCCAGAGACCTGCCTCTATTACCCTCTCCAGATAATAACCCCCTGGTTTCCTGCTGCTTTGGGGGAAGGACTGGAGAGCACCTCTGCTTCTCAGCCTCATTCTACGGCCACATTTTTAGCTCCCCTGTCACTCATGCTTCCAGATGAATCTGTGGCTGCTATTGTCTGAGCTTCTTTGGGGTCCGGCAGTACAAGTCAGGGGGGCTGTCAGCTTTCTCCATTGCTGCTTCAAAATACATCTTCTCAGGTGTGTCCAGTTAGTGTTGGTGACAAACTGCAAGCTTCCTGGCTTCTGAGGTGTCTTTTTGTCTCCTCTTCTATTCTCTTTGTGGGTTTATGTACTTTTGAACAGAAGTATACTTTAATGCTGCTTTATTGGAATTTCAGAAAAGAGCAGAGGCTAATGCATGAGATCAATCCACCATCCCTTACTAGAAGTCACTCTGATGTCCATTAGCCTCTTTTTCTCATATACTAGTTTGAAAGTTACTTTGTATTCATGTAATGGGTTAGCCTTAAAAGTTTGATATTCCTGCTTGACCTAAGGAAATCTAAAGATAATCAATGTCCCTACCTTCTTCCTGCACAATGCTTTAACTTTGGTCTCTTCTGCTCCATTTCCCATGCTGCTTTGGTCTAATAGTTTAGTCCCTCATTGTTTACAGCTCCTCCTCCAAAGTCCCTTCATCAATATGCACTGCGGCCCCTACCCATGTGACAAGCGGTGTTCTAAGCACTGGAAATACATCAGTGACTAAGACAGACTAAACTACATATAAAAATATTTTATGTTAGGTTGAACTCTATGCAATTGCTAATATTTGGCCAAAGTGACTAATCTCATATGGTTTAAATATTTGTATATTTAATTATATACACACACACTTTTAAGTAAATACATACTAAGTTACTAGTGGGTTTTTTTTTTCAATTTACCTAAACACTTACTAATTTCATTGTTGCTTGCTTCCATGTCTATTGTATCCCACTCCTCTCTGGGCTCTTTTTTGTTTCAGATGCTTTGTAGTTCTTGCAGTGAGGATCTGTGAGTGATAAACATTCTCAGTCCTGCTCTGAAATTAATCTGTTGCTCTCGAACAACAGTTTATGTGAGTGAAATTCTTGATCGGCCATCACTGACCTTCCTTCTTCTGAGGATATATGGCTGGTAAGTTGGCTGTCAGTTTAATCATTTTCATTTGTAGATAATTAGTCTTTTCTGTTTGGCTGAGTTTAAGGTACTTTCTCTTTGATGTTCTGCAGATTCATGAAGATGGCTGTTGATCTGGATGCTTTAATTTATCCAGTTGTAGGATGCTGATGAGTCAGGCCACAGTTTTCCTCAATTTTCAAAAATTTTCAGCCATCATCTTTTGAATATTGTCTCCACTGAAGTCTCTGTCTTCTCTTGAAATACTGTCTTCTGTTGAAATACTTGCAGGTGTATATCGGACCTTCCCGTTCTGTTTGTTCTTCATGCCTCTTACCCTCCATTCCATATTTTCCTGGGCTAGTGAGATGATTCCTTCTGGGTGATTTTTCTCAGACTGACCTTCTTGTTCACTAATTCTCTCCCCAACTACAGATAAATGAGTTTTTCTTTTCCATCTTAATGACTGTATCTTTCACTTCTACATGCTCTACTTAATGATTTTTCTTTTTGACAAATAACATAAACATAGGGTCTTTCAAGACAAAAAAATGATTACACAAGATAGTACTTAACTTGCTTGACTATTTTAGTACTGTGATGAGCGTAAATGCCTTTCTTTTTGAAGCGTATTTGAGACGTACACTTGTTTTTTTTAACTGACTTTCATTAAGGCCTGGTAAAAGAAGTATAAACAATGTAGAATGGGCCCATTATGAACCGTTACTATATTCTACCCAGGTGCCGGGTGAATCTGAGACGGAATCCAGGAGCTGCTGCCACACCGAGTAAACACTGCTGTGTCATGGTTCACACCTGAGGTTTTGGCAGATAAGAATGAAGGGGAACAGTTTGCAACACGTTTTACTTACTATAGACAAGTCCCAACTTAAGATTTTTATGACTTTGCAATGGTTCAAAAGCGATAAGCGTTCAGTAGAAAGTGTACTTTGAATCTTGAACTGTGGTCCTCCCTGAGCCAGCGGTACGCCGTGAGAGCCCCTCTTGATGCAAGCAGGGCAGCGAGCCACCTCCCAGTCAGTCACGTGGTCATGAGGGTGAACAGCTGATAACACTTAAAAACGTTCTGTCCCCGGGCAACCATTCTGTTTTTTCACTTTCAGTACAGTGTTCAATAAATTACATGAGATAGTCAACACTTCATTATGAAATCAGCCTGTGGTGGATGATCTGGCTCAACTGTGGACTAATGTGGGTGTTGTGAGCGTGTTTTAAGGTAGACTGGCTAGGCTAGGTGTATTAAAAGCATTTTCAAGTTCTATTTTCAACTTAAAATGGGTTTATGGAGATGTGACCCAATCATAAGTTGAGGAGGATCTATATTCAGAATGAGAAGCCACTGATGTTCCTTTAAAGGACAGGTCACAAGAGAAAGGCTGTCTAGGAGGCCTTCTCATTTGGTGCATACTGAGTTTTTATTTGGGATCCACACACTTGTTTAATTTACATGCTTGTAACAAAACTGCTGGTACAGAGCATTAAAGAAGATACCTTTTAATCTTTACAAAAATATACTTTAAAAGTCTTTTTACTCTACATCCAGATTACGATGGCAATTCTTGGATTAAAAAACACAAAACTGAAATGGGCAACTTTCTTCCAAAAACGCAACTGTCTGCGAATATCAGATACGAAGCAACAAAGAAACAGGGAAGAACAGGAAAGTGCAAACAAGCTCATGTGGAAATAATCTGGTTCAAAATAGGTGATTTTTGGCCTTTCTTACTACATCATATCTGAAGGTACAAAATATCAGGTTGTTCCACTATTTGGTGATGCTAAATTTGATCACTTGGTTAAAATGATCCACCAGATTTCTCCATTGCAAAAGTAGAGTTTAGTAATTGGTAAGTAATCTGTAGGATGTCTCATTAGAAGGCATATCACATCCCTTTCCACAATACTTTTTCACCAATGTTTTAGCCTTCATTGATGATCCTTGCCTGAATCAAACATTACCTGAGGGCTGCAAATAAAGATTTAAATATACAGAAATATATATGTATAAATTAATTATGTTTATTTTATATTTATATTACATCTATTATTACATATATATGTATATAATGTATTTCCATTTACATGTATTAGCTGATTTCTATAAGAGCTTTTAGGGAACTTGTTTTCAAATCTTAAGACTTAAACCAAAGATGTTTAACCTGAACCTAATGATGAGGAAATGATCAGTGAAATCCAGAACATTCACAAGACATCTTCCCTGGGCTCTTCAGCAGAAGCCAGTGTCAAGGATTGGAGAAAACTATTCTAAGTGAAAAGCAACTGTAGAGGCTTAACAACCCAATGAGATAGATGTGTTGGATCCTGATTTTAAAAAGAAAAAGAAAAAAAACAAGTGTGAAAGGCATTTGGAGAGAATTGGGAACATTTGAATATGTTAGATGGTATTAAAGACTCATGTTAATTTCATGGGCGTGGCAATGGTATTATGTTTAGGTAAAACTGTCCATATCGAAGGAGGTGTATGTTGAAGTATTTAGGGTGCAGTGTCATGCTGTCTACAGTTACGTCAAATGGTTCCACACAAAGCACGTAACACATTCACATATACAAATACCTCCAACCAACACAAATATTTGAAAAATAAAATTGTAAAATGTCACCAAATAGGAAGCATGAATGTGTCTTACAATTACCTATTGTATCAATCTAGGTTCAGTCAGAAAAACAGAAGCCACTCTATTATTTCAAGTGTGAAAGGCTTCAGTGCAGAAAACCAAAGGTTTATAAAACTGTTGGCAGGGCTGGAGGAGTGGCTGTCTCAGCCTGCACTTGCAGTGACTCTCAAAAACTCACCTGTAAGTGGCTACGAATGGGAAGCCCACCTAGTCATCCTAGCCTGCAAAACCAATATATGTGATTTTTAAAATCATCCAGAACTACTTTAAAGCGCCAGTCGGCCTACGCATCTGCTGCAACTACCTGCGAAGAACAAGGGTCTCTTGTCCATCCTGCACTGGCTGACTCTCCATAGAGAGAAGGGGATTCTGGGAAATACGGTGCCAGGTGTCTCCTCTCCATCCCAGAAAAGACCTTCGAAGGCTGGTGATGATGCTGATGTATGGACAATCCAGTGCAGATATACTTGACAGCACAGCCTCAGCAAAAAACAGTAGAGCGCCAGAAATGCTTTCTCTAAAATACTGTGATGATATATGCATAACAGAAAAAAACATCACTTCTAAGAGCACAGTTCAGTGGCATTAAGTACACATACATTGTCGCGCAACCATCACCACTATGCATCTTCAGAACTTTTGCATCTTCCCAAATGGAAACTGCACCATTGAACAATTTGTGTCTCCATTCCTCCCTCCCCCAACCCCTGGCAACCTCTAACCCACTTTCTGTCTCTGAATTTGCCTATTCTAACTATCTCATATAAGTGGGATCATACAAGATTCATCCTTTCATGTCTGGTTTATTTCACTTAGCATAATGTCAAGATTCATCCACACCCTAGCATGTGCCAGAATTTCATTCCTTTCTCAGGTTATACAATATTCCATGGTATGTACTGACTACATTTTGTTTATCCACTCATGAGCACTAGGTTCTTTCTGCCTTTTGGCTCTTGTGATAAACGCTGCTATGAAAATGAATGTACAGATATTCCTTCCGTTCAGAATTGCCTTCGATTCTTTTGAATATACTCAGAAGTGAAATTGCTGGATTATATGGTATTTCTATGTTCAATTTTTGTTTTGAGGAACCACCATACTGTTTTCTACAGTGGCTGCCCATTTTACTTCCCACCAGTAATGCACAAGTATTCTCTACATACTTGCCAACACTTGTTATTTTCTGGGGGTTTTTGTTTGTATTTTGTTTTTTTTTATAGTAGCCATCATAATGGGTGTAAAGTTGTCAGAAATGCTTTTAAAAGTAGAGGTGGAAAACCATTGAAAATAGGACCTCAGCCAGCTGGGAAACATTAATTTTTCACTCTTGAAACCTTCCCTCCATGGTGTAGCAGAGGCTGTAAGTCACCCCCAACCTCTGTTTTACTCTTCTTTGTCCGTTATAGAACCCCTGATGTTTTAGAAACATCTTTGTTGAGAAACGATTCATATACCATCCAGTTCATTACAGTTCAGTGGTTTTAAGTATATTCATAGATTTGTGCAACTACCACGATCTAAGTTGAGAACATTTCTAACACCCCAAAAGAAACCCCATACATGTTAGACTTATTCCCCATGTCTCCCTAACACTTCTCCAGCCATAGGCAACCACTGATCTACTTTCTCTATATATAGATTTACCTTTTCTGGACATTTGATATAATGGAATCACACAATGTGTGGTGTTTTGTGACTAGCTTCTTTCACTCACCATAATGTCTTCAGACTTCATCCACTTTGTGGCATATGAACATATGAACAATTATACTGTAGCATATGAAGCACACTTCATTACTTTTTACTGCCAATTAATATTCCACTGTGTGGATAGACCCCATTTTGTTTATTCTTCATCAGTTGGTGGACATCTGGGGTGTTTCCACCATTTGGGTACTGTAAATGGCGCTGCTGTGGACATTCATGTACTAGTCTTTGTGTGAGTGTGAGTGTTCCTCTCTTGGGTTTAGGCCTAGGGGTGGAGTTTGCTGGGTGATAGTGGAACTCCATGCTTAACCGTTTGAGGATCTGTCAAGCCGTGTTCCATTTCACATTCCCACCAGCAATGTATGAAAATAAAATACCTGACTTCTAACTGGGTACTGGGCTCATGGCCATTTAAAATGTCGATGACACCTCTTAGCCTCCCTTACAGCTGGTGTGACTAGTTCAGACCCACGAGGTGGGAAAGGAAGGTAAGACTTTGCCCTGACAAGAAGTACAGTAGTTCCCTCACTTGCCCCTTCTGGTGGCTAGATGCACACGCGGTGGAAAGTGATCGTGGGTCACGTGGACAAAGGGGACACCTAAGAAGGGCAGAGCCTAAGACAGAAGGAGCCTGGGACCCTGGACAGCCTTTGGAGCAGTGCTGCCTCACCAGCATGAACTTTTATGTGGGAGAAAAATTAATTTCTTACTTTGTAAGCACTGTTATTTTGGGTTCCTTTCAGAGCAGCCAGATTTATAATTTAACTACCCCATTTGCTTTCGGTGACTCTTCTTTCTTCTGAATGTACTTCTGCTTCTCTGACGGTCCCTCTTTTAGACTCTGTGTTAGTCAAGATAAGTTAGAATCTAGAGCATTAACAAATAAATTCCCACATCTTCGTGGTATAACACAATAAAAGTTTTATTTCTCACTTATGCAAAGTCTGATGCAGGTTAGTGAGAGATGCTCTTCCATACACTAACTCAGAATACACTTCCTCGCCCCCTACAACTGTGCCGTTTAATTCTTTGCTTCCAGCGGACAGAAGGAAAGAAGAGGTATGAAAAACTCACATATACTCTGTGGAGAAAGGAATAGTTCCTCCGGCCAGGATTCTCACCTGGCCCTGGTCAGTTGGCTCACTGCACAGGTGTGAGCAATACACTGTCACTAACTCTATATAAAAGAGCTGCACGCAGCACTCTGGGCTGCAGGAGAGCAGAGGTTGGAGTAGTGGCAGCGCTGAGGACGGAGACTGAGACGGCTGCGGGGACCGAGAGGCCCAGAGGCAGAGACCGGCTTGATGCATGAAGACTCGCTCTGAGTAGATGGGATTCTAGTGAATGACCTGCCACTGTGGGAATAAAGTTGGGCATAAATGCTTTCACTCCAGGAACATTCTATTGTCATTTTTTGGTCTCATTAAATCCATAGTGAACTTGCCCAGGGCTGAAACCCATTGGCAAGACATACTCTTAGTTGTGCTGGACCAGAAGTGACCACTTTTCTTCTGCTCACAGTTCACTGGCCAGAACTAATCACATGGCCCCGATCTAATTGCAGAGCAGACTGGGAAAGGCAGCGTAGCCCATGGACCTTTGGTGAGCACACTCTCTCTTTACCGGAGGCATCCTCTGGAGGTCATTTCCCCTTCACACTGTTTTCTAACTGCAGTCCTTTTCTTTTTCTGATTTCTCTTTCTGTTAGTTCATCGTTAGTGTATAGGAAAGCAACAGATTTCTGTGTGTTAATTTTGTATCCTGCCGCTTTGCTGAATTCAGATATTAGTTCTTGTAGTTTTGGAGTGGAGTCTTTAGGGTTTTTTATGTACAATATCATGTCATCTGCAAATAGTGACAATTTGACTTCTTCTTTACCAATCTGGATGCCTTGTATTTCTTTGTTTTGTCAGATTGCCTTGGCTAGGACCTCCAGTACTATGTTGAAAAACAGTGGAGAGAGTGGGCATCCCTATTTTGTTCCCGATCTTAGATGAAAAGCTTTCAGCTTCTTGCTGTTAAGTATGATGTTAGCTGTGGGTTTGTCACATATGGCCTTTATGATGTTGAGGTACCTGCCCTCTGTACCCATTTTGTTGAGAGTTTTAATCATGAATGGATGTTGAATTTTGTCAAATGCTTTTTCAGAATCTATGGAGATGATCATGTGGTTTTTGTTCTTTTTGTTGATGTGGTGGATGATGTTGACGGATTTTCGAATGTTGTACCATCCTTGCAGTCCTTTTCTTTTCCCGTGGCATGGACTCTCCCTGGGCAAGCTCACCCCCTCCTGTCTCCCCCTCCCACTCCAGGCTGATGACCTCTCTCTGGAACCCTAGGCATCTCCACCCTACTGCCCTAACATCCAGTGGGGGATCTTGGGGTACCAGGCACCCTACTGCCCTGATATCTTGGGGGGATCTTTGGACACAGGTGACACCAGCCTGTGGGTACAAGAACCCAATTCTAAATTTGAATGCCCCTCTCATTCCCATCTTCTTCCATGCCCTGAAAACCTACCCTTCCCAGGGACTCTGTCTCGTGCCCCTTGGATGACTATAGTTTTGTGACTGGGTTGTAGTTCCTGTTGCTTTTCTCTTTTCAAATGAATTTTCTGCTAGGCGGTTTCTCAGCCATTATGGAAACAGACTTTGGCTGGGCTTGCCTGATGCCATTTGAAACTGTTCTTAGGTTCAAGCTAGGACTCCTGTGAAACCCTTGTTTCCCATCCTGGCCTGCTCTTCCTTCAGCATGCTCCCATCCTTGGTGAAGGGTGCAATCACCTACTTACTTCCCCAGAAACCTGGAATGATGTGATTCCTTCCTCTCCGTCTCCCTCATCCAGTTGTTCACCAGGTGCTAGCAACTCACTACTTACTATCCTTCAAATACATCCTCTCCTACCAATTGTCCTGGCCATGCCTTAGTTCAGGCCCTCGTCATCTCTTAGGTCACTCAGCCTCTAACAAGCCCCCTGCCTGCTGTCTTGCCGCCCTCTGGGGTGATCTTCCCATCCTGTGGCTTCAGTGACGGCTCACACAAGGCCCCTCATGACCCGGTCATGGGCTGCTCATCCTTCCTCCCTCGCCTCCTACCTTCCTGAGCTACCGGAGCTAAACACCTGGGTTCCAGTTCTGGCTGCACCTGTCACTGTGTAATGATGGACATGTCATTTAATATCCTGAAGCTTCAGTTCCTTAGTTAATTGAATGAATGAGTCAGTCACTCAATCTTCTATACATTATGTGCTATGCCAAACATAATGGGGGGTGTCATAGAGATGAACTATAAAAAGTCCCTGTACGCTGGGAGCTCTCTGGTATGTCAACTCATCATTGCATTACTGAAGAGTAAGTGCTACAATACAGGAAAATACTAAGTGTTCTGTGATCAATGTGGAATCAGCCTGTCTCCAGAGCAGAGAAGGGTGTAGGCCGAGAGGGCATTTAGTGTGATATTGGTATTGTGAAGCAGAGCCATCATTGTTTTCCCCAAATCCATTCTTCTCTTCTTCCTGTGTAATATAGCTCTTTTCTGGGTGGGAATACAGCTATCCAGAATAAAGACTACATTTCCCAGCCTCCTTTTCTGCTAAGTATAGCCATGTGACTATGTTCTGGTGAACGGGATGTCAGTAAAAGTGGTTAGAACAATTTCTGGGATGTGTCTTTAAAGGGAGGGAACATGCCCTTCTTTTCCTTCTTCTTGTTAGCTGGGATGCAGACTTGATGGCTGGAGCTGGAGCAGCTCACACTTGGGCACAAGACTAGTTGAGGGTGATTGTGTAACAGGATAGTAGGCACCCTGGTTGCCTATGTTTACATGAAAGAGAAATAAAATTCCATTTTGTTTAACCTGTTCTTTTCCCATCCCTACTTTTTTTTTCTTTTGGTCACTTGAAGCTGAGCCTAATCCTAAGTAATATAAATTAAGCCTGGAAAAAATGAATATAACTTTACCAAGGGAGAGGTTATTCCAAACAGTGGGAATAGCACATAACAAAGGCTCAGGGTCCTAAAAGAGGTGGCATGCTCAGGGAATGCCAAGGGTTTTGTGTGGCAGGAGGTGAGACTGGGAATGGGTTGGGATGAGCCACAGCAGAGGACGGACTGAAGAGGCAGGACTGTGCAGAGACCCATTGGAGGCTATGCATGCGATCAAGGTGAGAGACAGGTGGGTTGCCATATGCCCAGTGGTGGAAATGGAGAGGCAATTGATTCAAGATAGATTTAGGAGCAAACATCAGGAGTGTATGGGTGTATGTGTTTAAGTGTATGTGTGGGCATGTCATTAGAGAAAGGTCGGGGCTTTTTGGCTTCCTTTTTCAGAGGCCCTGTGGGTATGGTTCAGACTTTCCCCAGGGGAAGAATACTCCTCCTGCTCCAATTCTTTGGGCCCAGAGACCCTGGCCCAGATGCCTCTCCCATCTCATCCTTACTGTAGCTGACTTCCTCTGTTTGTTCCAGGATTCTTTCATAAAGCAGGAGACAGGAAGGTCTTTAACCCTATAAATGCTGACCCTTCCCAGGCTGCCTGCATAGCCTGGGGTGGTGCTGTCAAGGGCTGCTCAGGTTCAGGCTGGCAGCTGGACACTGTCCACGTCTGGCTGGGCACAGCTTCTCTAGGCTGTTGAGTAAGAATGGGGCCCTCAGTGGCTTGTCTCTATTGGTGGGCCAGTCAGGTCACTGGGAAGGTTGAAAGTCATGGGGTTTGGGGGTCAATGGGTGAGGAGTTCAGCCCCACTCCTTGTAAAACTTTTCTACTGGGCAGCCCTGATATTAGGGTAGTTGTTAACCCTCTGGGTGCCAAGGGAGGGTGGGAAGTGAGCCATGGGAGGCAGCTGAGGTCAGCCTTCTTTGAACCTCCACGTGGTATTTACTCAGAACCACTGCCAGAGGCCCAGGCCCCTGGAGTATAAAACGGAATGTCTGCTCTCTGTGCCCAGACCTGAGCAGGTGAGCAGCGGGGGCAGAGGGAGGCAGGGTGGGGTCCCGAGGGGCATTGCAGGTCTGGGCAGAGCGGGGTGGGCACCAAGAACTCTTGGCACAGCCTGGCAGAGTCACTTCTTCCCTTTGGGGTGCCTCGGCCTCTCAGCCATGACATGGGAGGCAGGAAGACAGGTGAGCGAGGGAGTGGTGGCAGAAGAGGCCTAGGGAGCTGCCTCGCGTCTGGGAGGGAGGGGGAGGGGGAACCTTTACAAAGCAGTTTGAGCTCCACACTACATTATGTGACCCAGGTGGAAAAGGACCTCACCCCTGCCCCGGAAGACACCCTTTCCCCCCCAGCTGCACTCACCCAGTCAGGCCTCTGGAGTCCCAGCAGCTCTGTGCTCCCTGCACCCCAGGGAAGGGTTAACAGATACTGGGCAGGTTGCCCCTGGGGCAAGTCCCCTGGGAGCTGTCCCTTCTTTTGCCTCCCTGGGCCTCCATTCACCTTCTTCAGAGTGCATGATGGCGTCCGTGGGAGTCGTTCTGGCCTGGGCTCTGGCCCTCCTCACAGGTGTGTCCCCAGCCCTGACTCCAATGTGGAGGTGTGGGTGGGGGTTGGATGGAGGGGCCGTCTGCCTTTGGGGAAGAAACCCAGCCCCTAACCACCCCTTCCCTCTCCATAGCCTTTTCCACTGGCCACGCACAGCAAGGCCTCTGGGACGACTTCAGCCAGAGCAGCGGGGACAAAGGCAGGGTGGAGCAGATCCAGCAGCAGAAGCTGGCATGGGAGCCCGTGTGAGTGGCCAGGGCAAGGGGTGGCGGGAGGATGCACTGCTCTGGTTCCCAACCTCCACAGCCCTCCCTTGGCCCAGAGGAACAGGGCAGTTTTCCTGGATATCCTGGCCCAGCCCGCGCTGTTCAGGGCCCTGTGCTGGAAGGATTCCCCCAGTCATGACTGGCTATACAGTGCTACCTCCTAGCCACTGAAGCTGGGACCTGGGGGCAGGACTGGACCCCCACGGTGGCCCCCCAGTGGAAGGACCGTGTGCGGGTCCTGCAGCCCCTCCTCCCCTGGGCAGTGTTGGTCTGGACGTGCCAGGGCCTTGCGCCTGTACTCCCCGTGAGAGCAGCTGCAGTTGGCCCGGGGCTAGGACCAGAGCCCTTACCCTGGCTCCCCCAGAACACCAGCCAGCCATGTCTCTGCGCCAGAGGAGATGATGGGGGCCTGCAGTCTGATGGCCTGGACGCCTCTCCCCTTCCCTAGGAGCCTGAAAGACAGCCTTGAACATGACCTCAACAACATGGACAAGGTCCTGGGAAAGCTGGGCGCTCTGAGTGGGCAGGGGAGGGGGCCTCCTGGCCCCCCACCCCAGCCGCTGGGCCTGCGGCAGCAGCTGCAGGAGGAGCTGGAGGAGGTGAGGGCACGCCTGGAGCCCTACATGGCTGAGGAGCACGAGCGTGTGGGTTGGAACCTGGAGGGGCTGCGGCGGCAGCTGAGGCCGTACACGGTGATGCTGATGGAGCAGGTGGCCCTGCGTGTCCAGGAACTGCAGGAGCAGTTGCGCGTGGTGGGAGAGGACACCAGGGCCCAGCTGTTGGGGGGTGTGGACGAGGCGCGGGGGCTGCTGCAGGAACTGCAGAGGCGCGTGGTGCACCACACTGGTCGCGTCCAGGCGCTCTTCCACCCTTACGCTGAGCGCCTGGTGACCGGCATCGGGCGCCACGTGCAGGAGCTGCACCGCAGCGTGGTACCGCACGCGGCCACCAGCCCTGCGCGTCTCAGCCGCTGCGTGCAGGCGCTCTCTCACAAGCTCACGCTCAAGGCCAAGGCCCTGCACGCGCGCATCCAGCACAACCTGCACCAGCTGCGTGAAGAGCTCAGCACCTTTGCCAGCACGGACTCGGATGATGCGGGGGAAGGGGCCGGCTCAGACGCCCAGGTGCTGGCCCAGGAGGTGCGCCAGAGGCTCCAGGCTTTCCGCCACGATACCTTCCAGCAGATAGCCGCCTTCACCCACGCCATTGACCAGGAGACGGAGGAGGTCCAGCAGCAGCTGGCGCCGCCCCCACCAGGCCACAGCGCCTTCTCCCCGGAGTTGCTTCACGCGGACAGGGGCAAGGCACGGAGCAAGCTGCAGGCACGTCTTGACGACCTGTGGGAAGACATCAACTACAGCCTTCACGGCCATGGTCTCGGCCATCTGGGGGAACCCTGAGGGTCTACCTGTCCAGGCCCACTTCCCAGTTCCTTGTCTGGGGGAGCCTGGACCCGAGCCCTTAGGCATGTCACAGCCTGCTGGACAGAGAGTGGAGGGCCCTGCACAGGACGAGTGAGGCCATGTGAGGGGCTGTTGTCTCCAGCATGTCCTGCATCCTGGGATTCCCTCATCTGGATGCATTACACTGACCAGGCTTTGCAAACCCAGCTTTCCCTGCTCATTCGGGAATCCCCATGCGTTGCTCCATGCCAGCATGTGGGAGTGTGGAGGGAGACTCAGCCACTCAATGGGTTGTGTGATAATTACATGCACACCTGTTGCCATGGTGCTGGAAGCCTGCACCTCTTCATCCCAGGGCTTGGCTCTTGATCACCCTGGCCACCTGGTGGCCACTGCTACAGCTGGTCCACAGAGAGGAGCTCTTTTCTCCCCAGGACTGATGTAACAGCATCTGTTGGTGGAAGAGAAGGGAGAAAGGTGGAAAATATGCTGAGGAGAGCATATGACGTGTGTGTGTGTTTATATCCCTGCTGGCCCTGATGCTGATGGGTACAAATGGTGGGGGTGTGAGGAGAGGGAGCAGAGCCCCCCTTTTTTTTCTTACATAGCTTTACATCTAAACAGCTGACCAAGCCCCCCAAACTGTGGGGGCTTCTTAGACCCTCTGTGAAGTATACTGTGTGCCCTCCCCATCTCCAGCTCTTCCCTCCTGATTCCCAGGCTGAAGTCTAGACTTCTGACTCAGAAGAAATATACGCGTATGATGGAAGCTTATTTGCCTGCTGTGACTCTCATTTGGACCATATCTGAAAGCAGTGGCCTCACCACTACCCCAAAAGCACACCCATCACCCACTTCAATCCCTTGCTGCTCTTCCTCATTGGCCCCTCTTCCTGTCCAGGTCTGTCAGAAGGGCCTGCTGCCGCTGGGCTCTGCTTTAGATGACAGCTGTCTGTCATGCTGGGTGTGGGCCTGGAAGCAAGCCCAGGCCGGAGCGCATCTCCTGGGGGACACCAAGGGCAAACGAGGCGCCTTGTCCTCAAGCTCTTGTAGTCAGACCGACGGACCAGTAGTTAGAACTCTGTGCAGTGTGGCTATTGCTAAGGAGCAGAAAACTGCCCTGGATCTGAGGAGTGATGATGCCGCGGTTCTTGTTTGAGGAGTGGAAGAATGTTCTTAGCAAGCACACAGGTAGGAGAGCCAGGGAGAGGCTTTTTTGAGAGACACAGTGAGAGGACAGAGCTCCTGGATCACGCCAGGAGGGGACCAGAGAGCCCGGGGTGGTGTGTTGTCTAGAGGATTTATAGGCAGTTGAGGATTTTTGGGAACTGATAAAGGTCTTAGGGTGTGGACTTGTTAAAAGTGGTCTTAGGATGTTTGTCCTCTATGAGTCGCTTTTAGCATGCTAAAGTGAATCTTACACATGATTACAAACGATTAGCATAACAAAAACATGGGCTACTGTCCTTTATCTGGGGAGTATCAATTGATCTCACTGAAGAAGGACTCCAGAGCTTACTGTTTAACACAGTTTTGGTAGGGGGTTTCCTTGCATGCAGTTACATTGCTCTGACTGTAAATAGCCTGCCTTGCTTTTTCCGGAGGCCCTCACCCTACACTGACTACACCCATGGTCCCCGTCTCGGTGACACCTAAATTGAGGTGGAGGCAAAGCCTGAAGAAGACTATCTGTGGAAGGCTAGACCGTATATTCCCTGTAACCGGGAAAGCTTGTTAGAGAAGGTTCCGAGGGCCCAAGTTTGCGGCCTCTTTAAAAGGGGGCGGGGAACGGCTGGCGGAAGTGACGGAAGAGGTGAGTCCACAGAGGCGCGGAAGCCGGAAGTGAGGCCCTCGCTGCGCGTGGTCGCGATGTCGGCTGGCTGGGCAGTGGATCCCGGCCCCCCGGGAGCTGCTGTTGCCCCCTCGCCCACTCCGGCCCGGGCCCCCGCCCCGGGGCACGTGTTCCGGCCTATCAGCGCCGAGGACGAGGAGCAGCAGCCCACCGAGATCGAGTCGCTGTGCATGAACTGTTACCGCAATGTGAGGCGGGGCGCGGGCGCGGCCGCGGGCGGCGGGGGGACTGGGCTGCGGCAGGCTGGGTGGGCCCGGACCAGGCTTCCGGGCAGCCCACAGTCAGTCACTGGGAAGTGCGGATTCATCGGTTCTCTCCTTAGCGCTTTTCTGCTTCGCAGGGAATGACACGCCTGTTACTCACCAAGATCCCCTTTTTCCGAGAAATAATCGTGAGTTCCTTTTCCTGCGAGCACTGCGGCTGGAGCAACACCGAGATCCAGTCGGCAGGCAGGATCCAGGACCAGGGAGTCCGCTACACCCTGGCCGTCAGGGCCCAGGAGGTGAGAGGAGCCCGGGCCGGTTCCCCAGCGTCGTACGGAAGGCCTGGGGTTTCAGTCCTAGCTCCGGTCCCGGCGGAGAGGCCTTCGTGTCTAAGCCCGCTTTCCTCCTCTGGGAAATGGGGCTGGCGCTGTCATCTTTTCAGGTGAGACAGGACCGACGGCGCTTTGAAAATTTTGTCAGAGGGCCTCAGATTAGCAGTAGTTGTTATGCATAGTGTTGTCATTCCGGCAGCCTGGCTCCCAGCACGGGACTGTTCCGCAGGGGTTGTCTGAGCCCCTGGAGTGGAGGGTGGAACCCATTGGATTGGGGTCTAATACAGGGAAACAGTCTGTTGCTTCCTGAGGATAGGCTGTACTGTGGAGTCTTCTGGCTGAGTTTTTCTTTCTGCCCAGGATATGAACAGAGAAGTAGTGAAGACTGACTCTGCCACCACAAGGATCCCAGAGCTGGATTTTGAAATTCCTGCCTTCAGCCAGAAGGGAGGTAAGTTTAAGATCAGGGTATTTGGGCTTTTCATGCCCTGCTGGAATCTTACACATTTACTTGCACAGTCCCTGGTTCCAGGTCTAGTGGCTTGATTATGGGTTTGGCTGTGTAGCTGTTGTGCTCTTCGTTGGTTTAGCGTAAGCAGAAAGCTTAGATGAAACAGCTTGAGGCAGTAGATGGTGATAGTAAGAGGGCAGTGTGCTTGTAACAGAAATTTAGCATCACTGTTATATCTTATTTCCCGCCCGCCTCCTCATTTTACAGGTGAAGCTAAGGCCCAGAGAGTTCAAGTGAATTGCTTAGGATCATACAGGCACTTGGTAGAAGAGCCAAAACTCACCTGTCTTTTCTTCTTATTCACTAGCTTTGACCACTGTTGAAGGGTTGATCAGCCGTGCTATCTCTGGCCTGGAGCAGGATCAGCCTACACGAAGGGTGAGCTGGGGTTTTCTGATTGCAGTGGTCAAGGAATACTGACTTAATATTTCTGAGTAGAGTGTTCAGCTTCCCACATAGCTGAACCGTCTTGGACTGAGTGATGGAGAACTTCTGGGAGAAGCACACGGTGCTGCCACATTGTAGCATATATTGTATCCACTGTCCTTTATACTTCCCTCCCCACCGTTATATTCAGGCCTCATTTTGACAGGCACTGTAGCATTACCTCTGAAGAGTCTTAATCCCCTTGGGTTCACCTGTGCTTCCTGAGTATCCATTGTATATTATATTTTTATTTCAAATAATGTAATTGCATATTTAGCCACCTGTCTTTCTCACTGTCTGGGGACGCCTGTGAGAAGACCCTGATTTATTTACGGTTGTATTTCTAACCTGGCATGAGTGCCTGGGCTAAATGGTTGAATGAGTGAGAAAATAGCACCACCCGCACAGTTTAAACTTACTAGTTACAGCTCACTGTGAAGGCTGAGTTTCTGTTCCCACTCCTACTATGACAGGTGGTGGTGCCTTCTGAGGTGGGCATGACTGGGAGAGGGAGCATTAGGTCTCATCAGGGCTAATGTGTTTACTCTCTATTCATGTCAGGCAAAGGAAGAAGCTGTGGCTGAAAGAATTGATGATTTCATTGTCAAACTGAAAGAGCTAAAGCAAGGGGCCTCTCCTTTCACTCTGGTGAGTAGTGAGGGACTCTTGGGTGTCCTAGGGTTGTGGGGAGACCAGTGAGACACTGGGATTTTTCCACTGTTGGGTCTGAGTGGTCTGATGTAGGCGGAGGTTTGTATGTGATTTCCAGTGGTAATTACTCTCCCTTCCCCCATCTGTTAGATCATTGATGATCCCTCAGGGAACAGCTTTGTGGAAAACCCACATGCTCCCCAGAAAGATGGTGCCCTGCTGATCACACACTATACCCGGACTCTGCAGCAGGAAGAGATGCTGGGGCTCCAGGTAAGTGGGCTGAAGAAGCCGGAAGAGTGCTCTGGCATTATCTTACACTCTGGATTGCTTGGAGTCAGTGGAAACATAATTGCTGCTGCTGCCTTGTGACCCTGTCACAGCCTGTGTGCGTCTCATCTAGCTCATGTCAAGGAGGCAGGGTAAGCTTTATGCCAGAGGATGGCAGTGTCTGTGACCGTGTCTTAAGCTCTGTTCTTCCCTTGACTGGGGCTTCGCTGCCTGTTTCTCTGTTAAATCTGTAGATGGCGGCTCACATAAGGAAACCAGAGCATTTTCTCTCACTCCAGGGCAGAATGGCAGGGAGCCTGAGGTTTATGTGCCAACATGAGATTTGTATTTCTGCTACTTTAGGCAGAGGCATCAGAAGGGAAGCCACAAGAGAAAGACCTCAGAAATGAAGTGAGTCACATTTGCTCCCATGGATCCCACAGCTGTGGGTGAAACTGGTGCTGTTCAGTGTGTCTTCCTCAGCACCAAGCTGAATGTCTTTAGCCTTAACAGGGCTTACCCCACCTGGGAGGGGTCACCCTATGTTCCTGTGTTGTGTTTCAGGTCCTACAGTTCAACACAAATTGCCCGGAATGTAATGCTCCGGCTCAGACCAACATGAAGCTGGTTCGTATCTTTTGTCAGGCAGTTGGGTTGCTCTTACCTGACTCAAGTGTGCAGGTTCTGTGCAGGCTGGGGAGTATGCCCTTCAGGGAAAGCATATGTTTTCTTACATGTGATGAGAATGTTGTTTTTGATGAGACTGTGCACTTTGGCTTTTGAGCTCAGAGAGAACTGGATAATGGTTTCTAGGCTCTTGTGTGTGGCCTGAGCTGTATCTTCAAACATTTGTGAACAGGGATCACTGTGGGTTGCGACCTAGCCCGCTTTTGGAGGACTGAGTCAGGCTGCTTCTAGTCATCTGTTTCCTGCCCTCCTGAGACCAGCAACTGTGTGTTGGGGTTTGGATCTTGGTATCTTGGAAGCAGATTTCCTTAACTCCATCTTCCAGAAATCCCCCACTTTAAGGAGGTTATCATCATGGCTACCAACTGTGAGCACTGCGGCCATCGGACCAATGAGGTGAATGGGCTCTGTCATTTGGGAAGGAGCCTAGTCTGAGAGTGACCACTGACCAACCTTCATCCTTGTAAATCTGTTTTGGGATAAGGGGCGAGGGGGTTGGGTCTTGCTCTTCGGCTTAGTGTAGGGTGAGGAGCCCTTAGTGATGGTTAGTGTATCATAGGGTGAGGAGCCCTCGAAGACACGGAGTTCGCTTAGCATAAAATAGAGATAACGTAACTCATTTGGGACACCTTAAAAGTCTGTTGTATGGAAGAGAGAGACCCACTTTTTGACCCATGCCTCAGATTGGAGAAGTACAGAGAGGCAGATTTTGACTCAATAAAAAACTTTCTAGGTATGTCTGAAAATAGAATGTGCTGTCTTGGAGGGTTGTAAATTCCTTTTCCCCAAGGGTATCCCAGCATATGCTGTTAAAATTCTTAAACCAGAATATAATAAAGGGATCCACATGTTTGATGCAGTTGAAAATCCCTTTCAACCTTGAATCATTTTTTAAAAGGTAAATTCAGATTTTCTTGGCACTTTGGGGTAAGTTCTGGCAGGCTCCTGGTGCTGGGCACTCTACTCTGGGCCAGCTCTTGGGGTTTCTGGCTTGGGTGACCGCTGTCACTATTGGCGTAGAAGGCTCTGTCTCTGGTAGCTGCTAGTGGGCCTGATTGTTGGTGTGAGCAATCACCGGTCTCCCTGGCACCAGTGAGGTTTGGAGTCTTCTCTGCTGCTGCTCCTGACTACTGTCATCTCTGCAGGTGAAATCTGGGGGAGCAGTAGAGCCCTTGGGTACCAGGATTACCCTCCACATCACAGATCCCTCAGATATGACCAGAGACCTGCTCAAGGTAACATCCTGCTTGGAAAGGGACTGTCCTCCTCACATGGCTGTGTCTGTCTAGAGGAAATGGTCTTTTTAAAATTATGTCCTGGGGTTGTGAGGTGCTTCCTTACTTCCCTGTATCTGAGGATCTCTGAGCAGAGTTAATCCATGGTAGGGAGTGCAGATTCAGGAGGCCACCCATGAGGTCTTTCTGAAGACTTGACAGTTTTTTGCCTCCAATGTATGTGAGGGCCCTCATCCCTGGCCTCTAATGACAGGATTCCTGATAGCTTGGGGCTATGACTCAGAATGTCCCTTTACGTTAGTTCTGGTCCTGTGGTTCACATTGATAGGAGTGAGTCTAGCTTTAACTGGAGAGTCAGAGAAAACTGGGACAGATGACTTTGTTCCCAAAACTGGAGGTGGTAATTTGGCAGGAGGACTCCCAATAGCTTTCTCTAGTGGCTTCTGATTTAAAGCCCAATTTGATCTCTAATCTTAAAGTCTGAGACATGTAGTGTGGAAATCCCAGAGCTGGAGTTTGAACTGGGAATGGCTGTCCTCGGGGGCAAGTTCACCACGCTGGAGGGACTGCTGAAAGACATCCGGGAACTGGTGAGTCACCTGCATGGAGTGGCTGCTCCAGGGTTTGGAGCTGATAACTGGGGGATGATTGGAGAGACCTGAGTTAATATTTTGGATTGTCAAGATAAGTTTATGGGAAATTCCGAATGGAAATTCCCAGGCCTAGCTCTGGGACAGTGTAGATCTTTTGTGGTTTTGAGTAAGTCATTTATTTCGCTGTAAAATATGGGATGAAGGGCCTTCTAGCATCTAAAACTCCTTAATGTACATGTATGTGTGTCTTGACTTAACCCATATATTTATTCTCTTGATGAATCATTTCACTTAATTCTCAGTTGTTGGGTGTTTTGTCTTTGTAAATTATACTTTGCTTTGCATTTCTTCCTCAGATTAGGACTAGAATTCATATTGTAATAGTATTTCTATAGTTCTTGTTTCACACTGCCAGATGTCATCCTGGCAGATCTATCCATACACTTAGGAGTGGCTGCCTAGGTCAGAAGGGTGGTGTGGGATAAGTGGAGAGCCAAGGTCCCTAACTGGGTCCCTCCCCGTGTCTTCCCCCAGTTTGTGGTTAAGTCTAACGGACACAGAGCTGGTGTTCTAGTAGTTTGGGTGCTATTTATTGCAGGTGACCAAGAACCCTTTCACACTGGGTGACAGTTCCAGTCCTGGCCAGACAGAGAAACTGCAGGAGTTCAGCCAGAAATTGGACCAGGTGAGAGGACATAGGCTGGTCAGTACCTGTGGTCCTGGGGCCCCAGTGAACAAGAGGCTTATGTACCTTTTCTTGCCACTGTTTAAACATCTAATCAACACGTTGAGGACTTCCCTGGCTTCTGATATTCTTTGTCTTCTTTCTTGGTTTTCTCCCTTATTTTGTTGGAGCTTCTTCTCTGGTAGCTTCTTGAGAAAGTGCATGGGAAGCAAAATTTCTGGGACTTACATGTCTCAACATTTTTTTTATTCTACCCTCACACTAGCTGATGAATGTCCGGGGGATAGAATTCTAGGATGGAAAGAACTTCTCACCAGAATCTCGCAGACATTGCGGTAGTGTCTTCCAGTTTCCAGATTGGTCATTGAGGAGTCTGAAGGCGTTCTGTTCCCGATCTTTTGTGTGTGACCTCGTCTTGTGATTACTTTTTGTGACAGTAATGAAATTTGAGGCTGTGCCGTGGTGTAGGGCAATTTTCAATCACTGGGCTAAGCATTTGGGGTCCTTTAAATCTGGAAGCTTGCAAGGCTTTGTTCCAGGAAGCTTTTTAAATCTGTTGAGGATTGCTTCTCTGTTCTTTCTAAAACCTGGTGTTTTGGATGTTAGACTGACTTGTCTGGTCCTGTTTAATTTACTTTTTTTGTCCTGTTTTTAGTTCCTATTTGCTTTACTCTGGGAGGTTACCTCAACTTTAGTTTCTAGCCCTTCAATTGAGTTTCTCATTTCCACCAGTACATTTTTATTTTCCAAGAGCTATTTTCGGTTTTGAATACTCTCCTGCTTTTTAAAAAAATTACCCTGTTGTTCTAAGGATGTAGTGTTTTTTCTTCTTGGGAATATAAATGTTGGCCTTTTTTTTGACATTTTATTTGCCTTGCATAGTTTCCATTTCCTCTAGTTTTTCTCCCCCCATTTAATTTTCTGTCTTTCAGTGTCAGGGGTTTTGCTCAGATGTCTGGTTTTATTGTCTGTTTAAAAGTAAAGACTAAATAAAACACCTGCGTTGGGGGTGAGTCTTGCTGACAGGAGGCTTACTGTGGAGGGATTCAGCTCAGCCGTTTTGCTGAGGTGACTCTATTGCGAGAGTAGGTGGACCTTTTCTCTTGGCCGGTCAGCTCCACTTCCTGGCCTGAGGATGAAGGCTTAGCTGGCAGTGTTCTGATTGCCTAGTATGGGGAGAGGCCCGAGGTCTGTGTATGTCTGTGTCCAATAAGGCTACATTCATGTGACCTCCTGCTCTTGATTCTTTTCCCTTGCCCTTGGCTGGCCTGTGCCCCCCAGGTCAGAGTGCGCTGTGGTAACTTTTCCACAGACTCCTTCAGTCTTCTGCCAGGGTCGGCAGTTGTCGGCCTGTTTGGAGTGGGGGATGTCAGATTGCTTCTTCAGTAGTTTTCACACAGTCTGTTTTAGATCCTCTCCACTAGTAGAGGTACATTTCACCAGTACTTAAAACTGTTGGGGATTCTGCAGTATAAGTGGGGTTGGTTCTTGGCCAGCAGACATGACCCCTTCCTGCCAGGAGCTATGTAACACTGATGTGCTGTTCTCTTTTCTTTAGATCCTTGAGGGTAACATGAAGGCCTGCTTTATTATGAATGATCCAGCAGGAAATAGCTACTTGCAGGTACAGTAGTGGGCCTTCCCTGATACTTTATGGAGATATATTTCCTGACCTTAATAGAATATCATTTCTCCAGAAACTGAGAGACTTGATAAGGAACCTTTTAGCAGAAGTTGGAAGATAAGGGAGGAGGGGGAAAGCTGGGAGGGATTGTAAGTGCCTTTGAAGAGGGAGAAGGATACTCCTAAACTCCCTCTTCCAGTCGTCTAGCTCTCATCCCCAGCTCTGAGTCCCACAGTAGAGTTTTCATTTGCAAATCTGATTATGGAGCGAAGAGAAATGGTGTCAAGTCTGAGGTCAAGATAGGAAAACTGAGAGTCTTTAAGCTGACTAGGGAGATACTCTAGAGATTGATGGTAACTTAAAATCTTTTTAGCAGTTATTATGGGTTAGGCAAAACTGTCCTAAGGCTTCTGCATGATTAGGGCTATTGCCATGCTTTTTGTAAGAAGGTGCAGATTGAAAATTTTTTAGGCAGACTGTTTCCTAATTCTCCCTGAGGTTGGACATCCTGCTCCCGGCCCACAAGGGCTCTGTTGCCATCCAGTAGTTGAGAATAGCAATAGGGAATTGGAGGCCCTTAGAAAGAGAACATCTCATTAAATCCTTGGGAAAGGGGGAGTTGGAAGCCATCTGGGGGAAGGGGGCAGCAGAGGGGCAGCAGGGGCTGCAGGCGCTGATTGCCTGTGTTTGGTCTTCCAGAATGTATATGCGCCTGAAGATGACCCTGAGATGAAGGTGGAGCGTTATGAGCGCACTTTCGACCAGAATGAGGAGCTTGGGCTCAATGACATGAAGACCGAGGGCTATGAGACAGACCTGGCCCCGCAGCGGTAGCAGGGGGGCAGCTCCCGGGCCAGTCCCTGGCCCTGCTCAGATTGTAGGGTTATTTATTTCTGTTGGAAGAGGCGCAGAGACTTAGGCACACTGTGTGAACGGTTTGTGATGGAAGTGCAAGCCTGCTGGGCTATTGGACCGTATTTTGGAGATTTTGATTGGCCTGGGAGGAAACCCAGAAGTGAAGTATGGAGCATGTCACCCCTTTTTCCTGTCACATCTTTCCCCTCCCTCCACCCAGTGCCCTCTCCTCTTGGGTAGGAACTCTGCAGTTGGAGAATGTAGAAGACAGCTACATCTAGAGTTTGAGAGTTGGTTTGGGTATATAAAATACTGATTTTCAACAGGAAGAGTCTTCTGAGGGAGAGAACCCAGTATAGGTGATGAAGTTCTCATTAAAATGATGGCTTTCAAACAGCACTGTCTTCTGAATTCGCTCTGTCCTTGTTAGATGCCATGCTGGTAGAATTCAGCCTTGAAGGAAGTTTTCTCCAGTGTAGCCACTGTAATTTGGGGATTGGAGCTGGCATTTCAATTATTCCTTTAGTAGGTGTTGGAGTGCTGACTTTGTGCCAAGCATGCTGCAGGACTTGAACAAAATAATAGTCTGTTTTCATGGAGCTTAAGTGTAGTGGGGGAAACTGGCAAACAGTGGGTTTGGGGTTGATGATAAACTGGCACGTAAAACAGTCTGCCAGGTGGTGTAAATGTAAAGCAGGGAAGGGAAGGGTATGGTAGTGCCAGCAGAGGTAGGGGCAGCAGGTGTTCCCAAGAGTAGGCAGGGACCATCTCAACAGGAAGATGGTCATTTGACCTTTCGGCAAGGCTGGGAAGGAGGTAAGGGAGTAAGCCCCATGGATAGCCGGGGAAAGACGTTTCCACGCAGAGTGGAGTATGCGTATAAAAGCTTCGAGGTTAAAGAATGTTAGAGCTAGTTGGGGGTATTTGGGATCATCTGATCCCACTCTCATTTACAAATAGGGAAAGAGGTTCAGGCAGCCCACAGTTGCTCTAATAAACACCGCAGCCTAGGGCCCTGGACTCCCTAGTGCATGCTCTTCGCGCCGCCTCAGGCACTGGTGCCTCCTGTGGTGCAGAGCTGTTACTTGTTGGAGACACGAGCCGGCCTCAGTGCTCTGGGCTGCTGACTTGACTGAAGCGTCCAGTTACAGACAACAGTACTCACACCATCCCCCATACCTTCCAGTCAGCCGTTCTCAAAGGTCACAAGTGGGCTGTTGCACGTGGAAAACATTCTCATTCTCTGTGCTCTGTTTCTGTTGGGTTTGGGAGTGGACCACCTCTTCTCAGCCCTTCTCTTGGTCCCTGGGATATTGCTTTTCCCTTACTGTGATTATTCCTTGTTGGAATTTCTGCCTCCTCCCTCTTCCTTGAATGTATTTGTCCAAGGAGTCTGTTTTCAGACACCTCTCCATATTGAATTCTTTGGCATCTGACTACTTTTCATGTGGGACTGACCCCCATACATGTATTTCTATTTTCTGCTCATGAAGCAAGAGTAAGGTGTTTTAAGACTTTAGAGACTAAGGTTATCAGGTGACCCACATGAACTATAAAGCTATATAGCACTTTGAATAGACTTCCCATAAGCAAGTGTTTTAGCCTAATAGATTGTCCACAGATGTATTTCCAACTGACGGGAGCCTGTGTGCCAGGCAGTGTGATCTGTCATTTGGTCTCGAATGACCTCCCCTATGGGGTCATTGTACTTTGAGTCCTGGGGTCAGATCTATCTCCCATCGTGTACGGGGGTAAACACGGCACTCTGGTATGTTACTGAGTGAATTTGATTGGCGTGAGGCAACTCTGGACTCCAGCCAGTTATTGGGAAATGGTAACCTGAGTTTCTCAACCCTCAAAGACTGAGGAATAGGTGCATCTCCTCCGGTATAACCCAGCGAAGGTCCTTTCTGTTCTCTGACAGGGCTGAGGCCCGGCAGTGTTTAGGTTTACCCTCCAGGCTTATTTCATACAGCCTGTCAGGGACGGGCACTTATATCTGTTGAACTGTGTCTTGCCCCACAGCCTCTACCATATGGCATATGGTTAATAAGGTCTGTTACATGATAATGCTCAGCAGATGCTCACAAATCCATCCCGGATAGAGCCCTGTGACGGCACTGGAGGTAGCGTGGAGGTAGCAGGGTGTGGGAAGGGTCCTGCTCTAAGGCAGGGGAGTTAAGACAGTCAAAGTGGCAGCCCAGGAACATGATTCAGTTTCACAGTCATGAGGATAAAATTTAGGTGGAGAGTTTGGGGACTATATTAAGAGGAAAGAGTTCATTTGTGAGGACACCTCTACCTCTTCCAAGCATGTTACTTACAGCCACATTACAGCTGTGAACACGGGTAGGTAGCGAGTGTACATCTGTATCATGAGATGGAGCAACGGATTTTGCCCGCTGAAAGCGTCAGTGTGGGTCCAGTAGGACTTTGTTATAACATCCTCAGTGTGTTTCCTTGTCCACCTGTGGCATGGTAGTTGCCTGTTGTACATTGCAGGGCGTGGTGCCTCTGCTTAAATTTAGGGCAGTGGTGTTAAGACTACTTGGTTTTATTCTTATTTTTGAAACTGCACACTTTTCTTTGCAGGAAAATGGCAGCATTTTCAACTGTGAAGAAACAAGAGCCAGTGCTTGTTCTGTATGTTCACCTCAGGGTTTAGGAAACCCTTTAGTAATGCTCCAGTTTCCTGGTCTGTAAGACAGGGATTATAATGCTATCTACTTGGTAGGATTATTGTGAGGATTAGTGAGTTAATAAATCTGAAGTGCTTTTATATATATTTTCTCTCATATAAAAACTAAGATGTCTCTGTTACTGCCTTAAACCTTTCCTGGAAAAAAGTAGCTATAAATAAAATCATCCTCATTTTACAGGTGAGGAAACAGCTTCAGAGAGCTAGGTAACTTCCAGAAGGAATTAAACCTTCTAAGAAGCAGGCTTCAAACTCAGGCTAGTGTGAAACTTGAGCTCTGGACATTTTAGGTCAAGTCTCTAACTACTGTATTTGCTTTATTAGATGCAACTACAGAGAGAGGGCAAAGCTCAGACCCTGCCACTGGGCATAAATTCACTTGATCCTGCTTAACTGCTCTGGGAGGTAGACAGGGTTGGGACCTGAGCTCGGGTCTTGTCAGACCAAACCTGTGCACCGAATAGAATGGGTAGCAGTGGAACGGAAGACAGAAGAGGGCAGGAGATGTGCTGGTGTGGCAGAGAGAGCTATACTGGTCATGTTCACTGGAGCAGAAGCCTGACTTTCAAATGCCTGCTGACACTGGGATGGAGGCAGGGCTGCGGAGTTCCGTTTGTGATATACCAAAGTGGACTAAAGTCCAAGGCAGGGTTGTGTATGGGGGACCTGTGGAGCCTTCCAGCTAGTGAGGCTGTATCTCAGTGCAGCGTCCCCTTCACAGAAGCCCACAGAGACCAGCCTGCTTTCTTTTCCTGGTCTCTGCTGTGATCGCTCAGTATAGCCCAGTGGTTAACAGTTCAAGCTTCAAGGCAGTGATCTCCAAACTTGTTTTGTTATGTATACATATTTTTTGAGCATGTATCCCAAGATATGCATGTTTATTTGTGAAGTATAACAATGCCTTCTTGGCTAATATGCCTTGAAACAGTGACACAAATTTAATGTATAAGGAAAATATGCTACCATTTATTTAAAATCTGGATTACCTTTTGTACTCTACATTGCTAGCTTCTGCTCCCAAGGTCATGTTTTGGCTGTGTGAAATTGGAAAACTTCCTTAACCTCTAATCTTTGGTTTTCTCATCTGTAAAATAAGGATAACACTACCACCTGAGATTCGGGAGGATTAAATAAGATAATTCGAATAAAGCTCTTAATGCCCACAAGGAGAAAAGTCTTCCTTTCTCCCAAAACTAGAGTATCAGAATTTTATTAGTATTAGCTTCCCTCTTTTGCTCTGCTGAAAATAGATCCAGGTCCTTTTCATGGGAAAGATTCTACACAGGAGGTAGGTGGGCGCTGCCAACAATACAAACGCGGGGAAGTTGAAAGTAGGGGGAACCTCGTATTTTTCATACTAATTCTATTGGGTTTGGAATTCCTGACTACTCTTGAATGGTACATGGAAGCCTGTTGGAGCAGATCCCCTCGACCTTAACATACACCGATACAGAGAACACATGCTATGTGCCGCACGTTCTAAGCACTTTACACAGTAATATTTCCTCAGTCCTCACAACTATTGAGTTAGGTGCCAGTATCCACATTTTGTTAAGTAACTTGCCCAAGGACGTACGGCTGGGAAGTCATGGAACCGGCACTCAAATGCCCCGCGACGCCGGAGCCCGTGGTAGGTCCTAACCGGGTGCTTCAGGACCGCTGGGGCAGGTCTTGTTCGGGTCGTGGCGGCAGCCTCGCGGCTCCCACAGCACTTGCTGCATAGTCTGCTGAAGGAGCAGATGGATGACAAACGGAAGAAACCGGGTTGCGCCGTTAGAGGGCTACGGAGCGCCGGCGAGGGGCGCGCGTGCCGGGACAGCCTGCGAACGCCTCCACCTGCCGGCGGGCCGTTCCCGAGTCCCGCCCCTTCCGCCCCTGGCCCCACCCCTTCGCGCCGGCGCCCTCCGCTTTGCGTTCAGGGATTTTGTCCCAAGCGCCGAGCCGTCTCCCCGCCCTCGCCGCTGCCATGGCGGCGGCTCCGCCGCTCTCTAAGGCTGAGTATCTGAAGCGTTACTTGTCTCGGGCAGATGCCGGCCCCGACGGGGGCCCTGAGTCCTGTCGCAAGCGTCGCAGAAAGCGGCCGAAGCCTGGCGGGGCCGGCGGCAAGGGGTGAGTTGGTACTGGCGGGGCGGGCCCTGAGGCGGCTCGGTGCTCCCCTCTTTCCCAGCTCCGCTCGGCGCCGCGCTCCTCTGCTCGTGCGACCCTGTCTGAGCTCGGAGCCCCGCTCAGGCCTCCCCTCGCGGCCCTGGGCGGTGTCTTCGAGGTGTTCAGGCCGGGCCGTAACTTTGATTACTCTTTCCCCGCCTTTAGCGTTCCGTGCTCTCCCGTAGAGAATGAATACTGTGCCCTGGGAATAGTGGTGTGGCGGGTGCAGAGCCCCTGTGCCTGGGTGTTTAGGGCCCGGGACCTGTCTGTGCGGGCTCTGCGATCCCAGGGACTCCGGTCGGTCAGGCCCGCGCTCACTTCCGGCTGCTCTCGGTAATAGTTCTACTCCCAGTTACTACTGACAGGCGTGCGCTTCTGTCACTTGCCGGGCACCGTTCTAAGTACTTCGGAGAAGAATTTACTTACATTTCACAGTGCAACCGAGAAGGAGGTGGTGGTGGTATTCCCATTTTTCAAATGGAAAACTTTTGTAGCCCAGTGTACCGGGGTGAACGGTGCCCTTCCATCCACTTTTTGCCCACCCAGAATTAGAATGTGACGTTATTTGGAAATAGGGTCTTTGTAGATGTACTTGGTTAAGACGAGGTCATGGTGGATTAGTATGGGCGCTACATCCAGTTTGACTGGTGTCCTTCTAAGAAGAGGGAAATTTGGACGCAGAAACAGGCACAGAGGGAAAATGACCAGGTGAAGATGGGGACTGACATTGGACTGAGTTTACGGTGCCACTAGCCAGGGTATGCTTGGGGCTGCTGGAAGTCAGAAGAGTCGAGGAAAAATCCTCCCCTAAAGCCTTCCCAGCGGACACCTTGATTTCAGCCGCAAGCCTCCAGAGCTGTGAGAGAACTCATTTCTGTTTTAAGCTTGTGGTACTTTGTTAGGTAGCCGTGTGAATCAAATATACTCAGTAAGGCAGATAGTTCTAAAGCACTAACCCATAACTCTTCCTGTTTAGGATCTTGCCTCGTTCTTGCTTTCTGTCTTCCTGCCTCTTTGACTTGTGTGGGTTCTTTGGAAGCGGTGTCATGTATTGTAAATAGCTTGAGCACTTTTAAGAGCAGAGTAGGGTGAGTCCTAGCAGTGCCACTTTACCAGCTGTGTGGCCTTGGGCAAGATATATCATCTCTCTAATCCTCAGTTTCCTCATGTTTAAAATGACAGTAATACTAATATCACATTAAGCGGTTGTGATTAAAGATATGTCCAGTGATCTTGGCTTTTCCAGTAATAACTGTTCCCATCATGGCAGTCATTATTATTATTTGGACTCTTCCATACCGTATCCACGTAAGAAACATTTATTGAATACTTCCTATGCCAGTTACTACAGGATATTTAACATACCACTGTGAATGAGGAACGCATAGTCCCTATTCTGATGGACCTTGTAGTTTAAGGGGGATATAGGCTTTAAACAACTAATTACACAATTCATTGACTTATTTCCTCTGTGATAAATGCAATGAAAGTATTCCAAGAATGTGTAATGGGTTCTTAGGAGGTAAGAGGAGTCGTCAAGGAAGGTATGCTCAGGGAAGTTGTACATATGTAGGATCTTAAGAGTAAGAGTTTCCCAGTAAAGAATGAGAACAGTAGGTCAGGCACATCAGTGAAAACTGTGGTAAAGAATTTGCCTCATTCCAGGCGCCAAAAGATGAACAGCGAGGTAGTGAACTGATGAGGCAATGGTACAAGATGAAGTTGGCCATATAGGCAAAGGTCTTGTAGGATTTTGAGTTTTATCCTAAAACCAATAGGTAAGTGTTTGTAGGCTGTTACTCAAGAAGGAGTCTCCCTTTTTGATCATTTTATTTTCACATTTAGAATGCGGATTGTGGATGATGATGTGAGCTGGACCTCTATCTCCACCACTAAGCCAGAAAAGGAGGAAGAAGATGATGGGGATTTACCTGTGGTATGTATCTTTTGAGGCTGTGAAGACTTTGGAATGCATGCCTCAATATTGACGCCCAGTGCAGGGTAGATTTGTAAGGGGGCAAGTTGAGAGCAGAGAACAGGCGATGCTTTCAAAGAGCTGTTTTATAATAGTCTTCTTTGTTGATACCTATACACTCTCTTCTTCATTTACAGAGGGCCCCATCAGCCTAGAAATGGGAGCAAATCATAAAGGCAGGACTCCTCAGTATCAGCGATAGAGCCATGATTAGAATTAGCCGTGGTTCAGCTTGTTGGAATCTACCTTAAAAACAGTGTTCAGGGTCAGTTATAGGAAACTTTTATTTGCTCCTTTTATTCTTTGATTCAACTAAACTTTAAAATTGTATACTTTTGCCTAAGTACTGGAGATACATAGATTTATGGAATATGGTGTCTATATGTCAGAGGTCATACCTTGAAATGGGAGGTTGAATTTCAAATAATTTCATCAATATGATCAATGTTGGAGGGTACATTCCACATATGTACCAAGTGCTATTAGAGCACAGGGGAGACAACACACTTTTTATTCCACTGAGAAATTCCATGAACGATGTAATTATCTGAATTGAATTTTGGAGGTTGAGTAAGGCCAGGTGGGCAAAAGCATAGGCAGATAACCTAGCATTGGTACAGTCCTGGAACCTTCGCTGAGAATTGCTGAGAAACAAGGTGAAAATGAGAGCTGTTCAAAGGCTGTGTTACACTAAAAGGCTGTAAAGATGAATTCCAGATGAGCATATTTAATGTTAATCTCAGCATATTGTACAATAGATCACTTAAAAGAAGGTTTGTTAGTAATTAGAAGGAAATAATGATACAAGGAGGAGTCAGTTTAGTTTCAGTCAGAATGACTCACTTAGTCCTAATTCATGTTTATAATCTTTGTTCTTTATATTGTAAAAGCAATACATATTTATTGTAGAATATTTAAGAATTATAAGAAAGTTAGTTTATTTACTCATTTTCATTGAAGTGTAATTGACATACAATATCCTGTTAGTTTCAGGTGTTCACATAGTGATTTGGTACCTTTCTTATGTGATGAAGTGATCCCCACAGGAAGTCTAACCACCATTCAAAGTTATTACACTATTATTGACTGTATTCCCTAGGCTGTACATTACATCCCATGACTGACTTGTTTTGTAACTGGGAGTTTGTACCTCTTAAATCTTTTTTGCCTATTCACCTGCTCCCCAACCCCTCCCCACTCTGATAACCAACAGTTTCTTCCTCTGTTAGTCTGTTTCTGTTTTGTTTTGTTTTTTAGATTCCGCAAGTTTAAAGTTTTGAATATAATAATCATTTATACTGCGACCATCCAGAGATGACAGCTGCTAACATTGGGTGCATGTCTCTTTAATTCATAGATTATACACCCTTGTATTTTATTTGTTTTTCAAATACAATTGGGATCATACTGCACATATGGTTTTGGAGCCTGCTTTTTCACTTAATAATATGTTGCGAAAACTCTGGTAGGCCTGTAACATATTCTTTGAGAATGTAACTTTTAATGGATGCATGGTAGTTCAGTCAACATGTTAATTTAACCTGTCCTATCACTGGACATATAGGTTATTTCCTGTTTTAAGATACCATAATGTTTTGATAAACATCTTGTACATTGTGCAGAAATCATCATAGGAACGTTTATTTCTTTATTTCTCTGAATTGAAATTAATAGGTTAGAGAGTATGGTCCTTCTGAGCTCTTTTCCCATAATGCTTTCCAAAAGGTGGTACAAATTTATGCTCCCACTATAAGTGCATGGGAATGCCATTTCCCCTGTTAATTCGTTAATGCCACAACATTATCAACAACAAAACAACAGCAAACCTATGCTATGCCACTTTGGCAGGTGAACAGTAGTGTGTGATTGCTTTGAAAAATACTGAAATAAGTAATTTTTCATGTTTATTGGGCATTTGTATTTTATGAGTTTCTTGGTATTCTCATTTTTTTAGAAAATTGGATTTTTTTCATTGACTTAGTGCTTATTTAATAAGAATATATTATGTTTTGCATGTCACGGGCATATTTTGTCATTTGCCTTTTCATTTATAATAGTTTTTAACATTTAAAAATTCTAATTTTTATGTAGTCAAGTATGTTAATTTTCCTTTATAATACTGTCTTTTGCTTGTAATGGTGACACCAGTACCTAAACAAGGGAGGCATTAACCTCACTGATCTCTACGCTGGTTAGAATGGATTTTGATTATTGAGTACATTTCTGTTCCTGCAAGAGCATCACCACCACCAGTAACAAAGGTGAAAGAATCAGGACAGTGACAGTAACAGCGGCAGGAATAATAGGCCATGTGACGAGCAGCCGCTCTGTGCTTAGCACCGCTAAGCTGGCACAGATGAACTCACTGAACTCTCATAGCCATCCTTGGAGTCCTACTCTTACAAGTGGGGAAGTCGAGGCTTAGAGAGAAGAGTTTGCCAAAGGGTGCACAGATATTAAGTGACAGAGCTGGGTGGGGTTTATATCTCACTTCTTGCTTGAAAGCCTGTATTTTGAATGCCTAGTGAGAGATTTCAGTAGTAGGCTATATGAGGAATGATGGTAAGATCTTGGGAGAAGAGGGGGGAATTTTGATCTGAGTTTAAATTCCAGTTCTGGCACTTGGTAGCTTGTGACATTAAGAAAGTTACTTCTCTGAGTCATAGTTTATTCCTTAGTAGTGTGGAGCCTTTCTTTGCAGGGCTTTTGTGAGGACTGAGTGAGATAATATAAGTAAAGCATAAAACAATGCCTTGCACATAGTCGCCACCTGTAACTAGAATTTATTATGCCAGCCATCTTTGAAAGTGTCATGTAGAAAGGGGGTCAGTTGCATCAGAGGTCAGAACTAGGATCAATGAGAAGAAGTCATAGGAAGATAGATACTGGTCTAATAAAGCTTAAGAACTTTCTAATACTGTCCCAGAATGTGGTAGACTGCCTTGTAACATAATGAGTTCCCTGTCAGTGAATTGGTTCCCTGTCAGGGAGGGACTAGGTGAGTGATCATTTATTCAAGGATATCATAGAGACGATTCCAGATTTGTTTAGGAATTTGGATGATAAGAAATGTGATTTTATGTATCTCTTAATGACCTCCTTTGGTTGGATACAAGAAAACCTGTCGTTGTGGCTCCCTACAATTAGAAAGGTTCCATGAAGAGCCTGAGGCCCTTGATGAGTGGTAGGCATGACAGGAAGCTGCCCGTGTTTCACTTGGAATGTACAAAGGTAAAAGGAGTTTAGCTTCCAGCTTACAAGTGGCAGTTGTGCACTGGCAGGTTAATAAAAAGGTTTGTAATAAAAGAAATTAGCCTTTGGAAGGAAATTGATTAGTCAGGAACGATCACTAATTAAACCGTCCAGTGACAATCAGATGTTTCTGGAGCAAATGTAACTGAGGACCACTCCATGTTTCTTCATGGCCATTTGGGTCTGTGTGCTGTGTATATTAGGAATGGGAAAGGGCAGAGCTTCAGGTTCTTGAGACCACAGTGCTCCTTAGCTAGATAGATCCTGTTATTTCTTCAACATAGTGTCCTCACTCCCACAGGTGGCTGAGTTTGTGGATGAGCGGCCGGAAGACATAAAGCAGATGGAAGCCTTTCGTTCCAGTGCCAAATGGAAGCTTCTGGGAGGTAGGTTCTAACAATAGATAACTATTTTTCCCATTTATCGGGGAAGGCTTTTTTCCTTTTCTATGGTTTACTTTTAGAGGAATGCGTAGTGTGTTCTAGTGTGTTTGTTGTTGGTGCTGAAAAATACTGTGAAAAGAATTCAGAACTTCTTCAGAGGTGGTAAGTCATGGGAACTGAGAGACCTAGTATCCTGCTTCCCGACGTTTGGGTTTTAGGGTTACTGAGGTCAGGAAGCACTCACTCCTCCCTGGCCCAGAATAGGAGAGCAGTCATAGGAGAGTATATAGGCAGGATTTTGGGGAGTTCACAAAAATCTGAGGAACAGAGTCTGGAGACTTTAACAACCTCTGTCTTCTCCCAGAATGAAGTGACTTATACATGGGTCAAGGACCAGTGTTTTCTGTCCTTGTTCTTTGTCTCTGTTCTCCCTTTAAATACTGGTTTTTACAGTGCATTTTGCTCCACTTGCCTACTCTATACTCTCTCCCTAGGCTAATAATAATTTACTCCCTAGTAAAAAAAAAAGTTTGAATTCTTGAGAATTAGATAAAGGGCATTTGTCATGTGTTAGCAGAGGTGAAGCCTAGTCTTAATTGCCCTGGTATTCCCCCTGACCAGAACAAGAAGGTGCCATTAATAAATATTTCTTGAATTGTTGAATTGCTAAGGTATTTGATTCTTGCATTCCTACTAACTCTTTGGAAAATCATTACTTGAGGCTTAGCAGTCATTTCCCCTTTCTAAAAACTTGGTAGGTAGGCCTTCTTATTAAGGGGTGCAGACTAAGAAATAATTAGTCACAGCCCTAATTGCAGTCATCCAGGCTCTCTGTGGCAGGTGGAAGAGTGCTGGTTTTTACTGCCTCTGTTCCTTCCTTCATAAACCAAGGATCTTGAATCTTGATAGTTGGTTAAGTCCACTTTACCGTTTTTCCTTTTTCACACATGGAAGGTAGAAATTAACTCCTATCCAGGATTTGTTTTTTCTGTATTATACTTTGTGTCTAGGTTAATTATCCTACAATTCTGATCAGAAAAATGCATGACAGTTGTCTATATAACAGTTACTGATTACCATTGCCTCAGTTAATTTTCAGTATGTGACTGTTAAGTTTCTGGAATGAAAATTTTATTATCAATATTCTTTTATCTGAATCCTATTCACTCTTACCATTATTTTCTGCCTTATCCCATAGTTGTTTTTCCAGTCTTTTCCATAATCCTTTTTTGTTAGAGAATCTTCTGGTCTCCATATTTATAGGTCGAGGAAGTGATACACACGCACATAGGCAGATAGTTCTTTTTCTTTGTCTCACTTTCATTTCCCATCCCCAATTGTTACTAGAAATACTCTCACTGATTGCTGACCCTTACTTCCTTTTTATGCGTATCATAGAATTTATTAACCTCATGGATTATATTTACTGGCAGGTCACTCACAGATATCAGTACTTTTCTTGTCAGCCTTTTTCCTAAAGTGAAGGACTTGTCTTGGTTTAATTTATTCATTTAACAAGAATTCACTGGATTCTGCCCAGCTTTTATTTGTATTTGGGCCATGGAGCTCAATGACAAGAAATGGAGGGAGAGAAGAAGCTGAATTTTGAAAATGTCCTGAGTTGCTATAAACATTTCATTCTGTTATGCCTTTGAAAATTGAAAGGCTTAAACTCTTTCCCCAACTACATATTTTTAAGGATTCCACATGGACTCTGGAGTCAAATAGATCTGGGATTTGGATATTCATTCCACCACTTATTAGCAATGTGACTTTGACAAATTACTTAATCTGAGCATCAACTTCTTCATCTGTAAAATGAGGAGATAAGAATATCCTTCCTTAGGCTTGTGAGAACTGCTGTGCCAGATCTTTGGCAGGTAGCAGGTGAGCAGTAAATGCTGACCCTTCTTTTTTTCTGGTGCTCACCCCACAAGTGCACAGTAACATGGACTGAATAGTTAGCGTTTCATTTTGAAACCTGGGCACAGGTTTAGTCAGTTAGCCTTTTGAAAGGAGAGTGAGTACAAACTATAAGTTACCTAGGCTAAATGTCAGGAGGAGCCTCTGACTGGGGACTCTGCACAAAGAAGGTTTTGGGAAAAGCATTGGATTGGAAGTTAGAAGATTTGCCCTGCTTACCCTGGAAAGTATAATATGGAGAATGTATTTCAAATGCTTTTGCAAATTTATGACTTGTTGGGCTAATACAAGAGATTATTCTTAAGGTACTCCCAAGTGCTGGTTTACTGACCCTAGGCAAGAGAACCGTGCGGTCCTTGTGGGTTGCCTGGTAGCTCTGAGATGTATGCTGCTGGAGCATCTTTTGAAACTTTGGTGCTGGGCATGAAGAAACTATTTGTGGGAATCTGACTCTTTGCTCTTTGTATTTAGGTCACAGTGAAGATCTGCCCTCACCCAGACATTTACATCATGACACCCCAGACTCTTCTTCCCTGAGGAGGGCCCGTCATGACACCCCAGATCCATCTCCCCCAAGGAGGGCCCGTCACGACACCCCAGATCCGTCTCCCCCGAGGAGGGCTCGTCACAACACCCCAGATTCTCCCCCAAGGAGGGCCCGTCATGACACCCCGGATTCTTCTCCCCCGAGGAGGACCCGTCATGACACCCCAGATCCATCTCCCCCAAGGAGGGCCCGTCACGACACCCCAGATTCTTCTCCCCCAAGGAGGGCCCGTCACGACACCCCGGATCCGTCTCCCCCGAGGAGGGCCCGTCATGACACCCCGGATCCGTCTCCCCCGAGGAGGGCCCGTCACGACACTCCGGATCCGTCTCCCCCAAGGAGGGCCCGTCACAGTTTCTCAGATGTCTCTCCCTCCAGAAGGGCCTGCAGCAGCTCCCCTGACACAGCTCAACCTAGAAGGACTCTTGGCTCCTTGGACTCATTGCAACTCCAGAGAGCCCATCATGACTCTTCCAATTTGGCTTCTAAAGAACCTCATTCACTGCCCAGAAACAAAAGTAGTAAAGCCCCAGGAAGAGCCTCTAGTAGAACTTCTCCACATTGGAAGGAGCCAGGACGCTCTCCTCCATCACTGTCAAGGAACAGCAAATATGAGTATGACTTGGATCTCTCTCCTCCACGAAAAAAACAAGCAAAGTCCCATTTTGGAAATAAGCAGCATGATTCTAAAGGTGAGTATTTGATTGTGCACAAGGGGGACTTATTTCCCAGGTGCTTTCTTTGCTTTATTAGGTTTTTGTGATCTTTAGAAATGAAAATGCAATTTCTTTGAAGAAGTTTTAAAACTTGTAGGGAAATGGTAAGAGGTTGGGCTGAGGAGAGTTAAGAATTTACAGTGGCAGGGAGGAAGTTTTTATATATCCTTTTGTTTATTTTCCTTACCCCATATAAAAATACTCCATGTTATTGACAGAAGTTTCAGAATGTATAGAAATGTATAGAGAAGCAGAAAAAGGGTCATATAAAACTCTGTCGTTCAGAGGCAATCACTGTTAATATTGTAGTCAGTATTCTTTTATTTTAATATAATTTATTTTATTATCATTAATCTACAATTACATGTGCAATATTACGGTTATTAAACTACCCCTTCATCAGGTCCCCCCCACCAACCCCATTACAGTCACTGTCCATCAGCTTAGTGAGATGCTATAGAATCACTACTTGTCTTCTCTGAGTTGTACTGCCCTCCCCGTGCCCCCCCAACATTACATCTGCTAATCGTAATGCCCCTTTTTCCCTCTTATCCCTCCCTTCCCGCCCATTTTCCCCAGTCCCTTTCCCTTTGGTAACTATTAGTCCGTTCTTGGGTTCTGTGAGTCTGCTGCTGTTTTGTTCCTTCAGTATTTTTTCTTTGTTCTTATACTCCACATATGAGTGAAATCATTTGATACTTGTCTTTTTCGGCTTGGCTTATTTCACTGAGCATAATACCCTCTAGCTCCATCCATGTTGTTGCAAATGGTAGGATTTGTTTTCTTCTTATGGCTGAATAATATTCCATTGTGTATATGTACCACATCTTCTTTATCCATTCATCTACTGATGGACACTTAGGTTGCTTCCATTTCTTGGCTATTGTAAATAGTGCTGCAATAAACATAGGGGTGCATCTGTCCTTTTCAAATTGGGCTGCTGCATTCTTAGGGTAAATTCCTAGGAGTGGAATTCCTGGGTCAAATGGTATTTCTATTTTGAGTTTTTTGAGGAACCTCCATACTGCTTTCCACAACGGTTGAACTAATTTGCATTCCCACCAGCAGTGTAGGAGGGTTCCCTTTTCTCCACATCCTCGCCAACATTTGTTGTTGTTTGTGTTTTGGATGTTGGCCATCCTCACTGGTGTGAGGTGATATCTCATTGTGGTTTTAATCTGCATTTCTCTGATGATTAGCGATGTGGAGCATCTTTTCATGTGCCTGTTGGCCATCTGAATTTCTTCTTTGGAGAAGTGTCTATTCATGTCCTCTGCCCATTTCTTAATTGGATTATTTGCTTTCTGTTTGTTAAGGTGCATGAGTTCTTTATATATTTTGGATGTCAACCCTTTATCAGATACGTTTTTTATGAATATATTCTCCCATACTGTAGGATGTCTTTTTGTTCTACTGATGGTGTCCTTTGCTGTACAGAAGCTTTCAGCTTGATATAGTCCCACTTGTTCATTTTTGCTTTTGTTTCCCTTGCCCGGGGAGATATGTTCATGAAGAAGTTGCTCATGTTTATGTCCAAGAGATTTTTGCCTATGTTTTTTTCTAAGAGTTTTATGGTTTCATGACTTACATTCAGGTCTTTGATCCACCTTGAGTTTACCTTTGTGTATGGGGCTAGACAGTAGTCCAGTTTCATTCTCTTACATGTAGCTGTCCAGTTTTTCCAACACCAGCTGCTGAAGAGGCTGTCATCTCCCATTGTATATCCAAGGCACTTTTATCAAATATTAATTGACTGTATATGTTTGGGTTAATGTTTGGATTTTCTATTCTGTTCCACTGGTCTGTGGGTCTGTTTTTGTGCCAATACCAAATTGTCTTGATTACTGTGGCTTTGTAGTAGAGCTTGAAGTCAGGGAGTGTAATTCCCCCTGTTTTATTCCTCCTTCTCAGGATTGCTTTGGCTATTCGGGGTCTTTTGTGGTTCCATATGAATTTTAGAATTATTTGTTCCAGTTCATTGAAGAAAGCTGTTGGTAGTTTGATAGGGATTGCATTGAATCTGTAGATTGCTTTAGGTAGTATAGCCATTTTGACAATATTTATTCTTCCTAGCCAAGAGCATGGGATGCATTTCCATTTGTTAGTGTCCTCTTTAATTTCTCTTAGGAGTGTCTTGTAGTTGTCAGAGTACAGGTCTTTCACTTCCTTCGTTAGGTTTATTCCTAGGTATTTTATTCTTTTTGATGCAATTGTGAATGGAATTGTTTTTCTGATTTCTCTTTCTGTTAGTTCATCATTAGTGTATAGGAAAGCAACAGATTTCTGTGTGTTAATTTTGTATCCTGCAACTTTGCTGAATTCAGATATTAGTTCTAGTAGTTTTGGAGTGGAGTCTTTAGGGTTTTTTATGTACAGTATCATGTCATCTGCAAATAGTGACAATTTGACTTCTTCTTTACCAATCTGGATGCCTTGTATGTCTTTGTTTTGTCTGATTGCTGTGGCTAGGACCTCCAGTACTATGTTGAATAACAGTGGAGAGAGTAGGCATCCCTGTCTTGTTCCCGATCTTAGATGAAAAGCTTTCAGCGTCTCGCCGTTAAGTATGATGTTAGCTGTGGGTTTGTCATATATAGCCTTTATGATGTTGACGTACTTGCCCTCTATACCCATTTTGTTGAGAGTTTTTATCAGGAATGGATGCTGAATTTTGTCAAATGCTTTTGCAGCATCTATGGAGATGATCATGTGGTTTTTGTTCTTTTTGTTGATGTGGTGGATGATGTTGATGGATTTTCGAATGTTGTACCATCCTTGCATCCCTGGGATGAATCCCACTTGATCATGGTGTATGATCCTCTTGATGTATTTTTGAATTTGGTTTGCTAATATTTTGTTGAGTATTTTTGCATCTACGTTCATCAGATTTATTGGTCTGTAATTTTCTTTTTTGGTGAGGTCTTTGCCCGGCTTTGGTATTAGAGTGATGCTGGCTTCATAGAATGAGTTTGGAAGTATTCGCACCTCTTCTATTTTTTGGAAAACTTTAAGGAGAATCGGTGTTATTTCTTCTCTATATGTCTGGTAGAATTGAGAGGTGAATCCATCAGGCCCGGGGGTTTTGTTCTTGGGTAGTTTTTTGATTACCAATTCGATTTCATCGCTGGTGATTGGTCTGTTTAGTTTTTCTGTTTCTTGCTTGGTCAGTCTTGGAAGGTTGTATTTTTCTAAGAAGTTGTCCATTTCTTCTATGTTTTCCAGCTTGTTAGCATATAGATTCTCATAATATTCTCTTATGATTCTTTGTATTTCTGTGGGGTCCGTCGTGATTTTTCCTTTCTCATTTCTGATTGTGTTTATGTGTGTAGATTCTCTTTTTCTCTTAATGAGTCTGGCTAGGGGTTTATCTATTTTGTTTATTTTTTCAAAGAACCAGCTCTTGGTTTCATTGATTTTTTCTATTGTTTTATTCTTCTCAATTTTATTTATTTCTTCTCTAATCTTTATTATGTCCCTCCTTCTGGTGACTTTGGGCCTCATTTGTTGTTCTTTTTCCAATTTCAGTAATTGTGTCTTTAGACTATTCATTTGGGAATGTTCTTCCTTCTTCAGATAGGCCTGGATTGCAATATACTTTCCCCTTAGAACTGCCTTTGCTGCGTCCCACAGAAGTTGTGGCTTTGTGTTGTTGTTGTCATTAGTCTCCATATATTCTTTGATTTCTGTTTTGATTTGGTCGTTAAGCCATTGATTAATTAGGAGAGTGTTGTTAAGTCTCCATGTATTTGTGAGCCTTTTTGATTTCTTTCTAAAATTTATTTCTAGTGTTATACCTTGGTGATCTGAGAAGTTGCTTGGTAGGATTTCAATATTTTGAAATTACTGAGGTTCTTTTTGTGGCCTAGTATGTGGTCTATTCTGGAAAATGTTCCATGTGCACTTGAGAAGAATGTGTATCCTGTTGCTTTTGGGTGTAGAGTTTTGTAGATGTCTGTTAGGTCCATCTGTTCTAGTGTGTTGTTCAGTGCCTCTGTGTCTTTACTTATTTTCTGTCTGGTTGATCTGTCCTCTGGAGTGAGTGGTGTGTTGAAGTCTCCGAAGATGAATGCATTGCTGTCTATTTTCTCCTTTAATTCTGTTAGTATTTGTCTCACATATGCTGGCACTCCTGTGTTGGGTGCATATATATTTATAATGGTTATATCTTCTTGTTGGACTGACCCCTTTATCCTTATGTAATGTTCTTCTTTATCTTTTGCTACTTTCTTTGTTTTGAAGTCTATTTTGTCTGATACAAGTACTGCAACACGTGCTTTTTTCTCTTTGTTGTTTGCATGAAATATCTTTTTCCATCCCTTCACTTTTAGTCTGTGTATATCTTTGGATTTGAGGTGAGTTTCTTGTAGGCAGAATATAGATGGGTCTTGCTTTTTTATCCATTCTGTTACTCTGTGTCTTTTGATTGGTGCATTCAGTCCATTTACATTTAGGGTGATTATTGATAGGTATGTACTTATTGCCGTTGCTGGCTTTAGATTCGTGGTTACCAAGGGTTCAAGGGTTGCTTCTTTACTATCTAACAATCTAACTTAACTTTCTTGTTACGTTATTGTAAACACAGTCTGATGTTTCTTTCTCTCCCTTCTTATTCCTCCTCCTCCATTCTTTCTATAATAGGTGTTTTATTCTTTGCCCTTAGTTAGTATTTGGATGGTCTGCTTTCTTTGCTATGATTTTATTTTCTCTGGTGATATCTTTTTAGCCTTAGGTGTGCCTCCATCTAGAGCAGTCCATTTAAGATATCCTGTAGTGGTGGTTTATGAGAGGCAAACTCTCTCAACTTTCGTTTGTCTGGAAATTGTTTAATCCTCCATCATATTTAAATGATAATCGTGCTGGATACAATATTCTTGGTTCGAGGCCCTTCTGTTTCATAACGTTAAATATATCATGCCATTCTCTTCTGGCCTGTAAGGTTTCTGTTGAGAAGTCTGATGATAGTCTGATGGGTTTTCCTTTCTAAGTGATCTTTTTTCTTTCTCCAGCTGCCTTTAATACCATGTCTTTATCTTTGATCTTTGCCATCTTAATTATTATGTGTCTTGGGGTTGTCTTGCTTGGGTCCCTTGTGTTGGGAGATCTATGAGCTTCGGTGGACTGCGAGACTACTTCCTTCCCCAGCGAGGGAAAGTTTTCAGCAATTATTTCTTCAAAGAGTCTTTCCATCCCTTTTTCTCTC
>JAVSCE010008726.1:0-108236 GCA_032199065.1 Smutsia gigantea | reverse complement strand
ATTTATGGTATTCCTGCCCACAGATACCACTAAATTTTCTAAATTCTGCTTTTAATTAACGGTGTTTTTAAGCAATATGGAAAAATATAGAACATTTCATATTGATAAAATAATTGAATGTTATTATTTTTTATCACACAAGTAACAGGTACCAGGCATAAAGATACAATTGAAAATAAAATAGAAGCTTGATGAGGACAGAGATTTTTGTCTGTTGACACTGGTTGATGTCTGTCTTTGACACCACACTGTATGCTTTATGTGGGTAGGGACCATCTGTATTTACCACTTACTTACCAAGTGCTTAATGTGGTGCATATTTACACACATACACAAGTGAATATCTATATTATAAATGTGTACATTTTTGTATGGGATTTTGCCCTGCATAGTGAAATGTCTTTTTACTCAACATATTATAAATATATACCATGTTAAGACATACAATCCTATAAATATAGTTTTAATGGCTATATAGGATTTAACATAATTTGCTAATTCCTTTTTTTTTTGCTGTTATTCTTTTCAACTATTTCCATTCTTTAACATGTTGTTATAAAACAATGCTTCAAGAAAGACAGCATAGTTTCATTTACACGTATCATTATTTTCCAGTGATAAATTGTTGGAAGTAGAATTGATAGATTAAAGTGTGTTGGTACACAAACAGCTCAAATATTCTACCGAAGAATAAATTGAAGCAGTCACACATGGCTAGCTCTGGATTAAATATAGTTAATTGTTTTCCTTTGAGTATGTGGCTGAAATGAGTGGCCTGAGGGAAAGGGTATTTGATTAGGAGGAAGTTTTGATAATTCTCCTCCATTTGTCCATCCTGCAAAGGGTATCTTTGGATAAAAAGAAGGAAGCATGGGGACACATAGTTTGGAATAGAGAGGTATTAGGGGACTGGGCAAATAGCAAAAAAAAAGCCACTGTTGGAAGACAGAAGATAAACTGCATCTTGCAGTTTTGCAAAGATCTGCCTTTGCCTTCATCTATATCTGTTTCTAAGTTTGCCGGGTGTGGACACTTATGGAAAGAGATGACATTTTTAGTGGGATATTCTGGATTTCAGGTTCTTCTATCTTATTTCAAGTATCATCAACACCATCATGAGAATCATCAAGGAGTCAGGGAATAGTATGACTGCTTAATTCTAAGCTTAAGGGCCAGACAGGCTCTTTCATGGCAATGGGGTCTACCTTCACAGTCTGTTCAGTCTTGTCCCCATCTACTGCTCTTTAAGAAGAAGTTGTCATTGTCTAGCAAAGGATATTTTTTTACTCAGAGATTTAGCAGGTAGTGAGTTTTGCAGACATCAAACTAATTTGCATTTGTTTCTTCAGAAGTTTTTCCCAGATGGTACAGTGGTTTATATTTTGGTATGCTTGAGAAGGTCATTAGATACATAAGAACAAATTTGCTTTCATTTTATTTCCACCTATGGGGCTTCCTACACATTCATAGACTGTACTACAGGGTACTTAGAAGGATGCAGCCTCTTAAGTAAAACCCAAGCCTATCTCACTGTCACATTTATCCAGAGAATAGGACTGATGAGGCCCACATACTGCTAAAATTATAGAAGGTGTGGTGGGCAGAATCTAGCCTGGAGGAATCATCCAACTTGGAAATAATCTATGAAAACTGTCTGACAGTTTTAGTCATGCCCCTACCCCTACACCCTTCGCCCCCCAAAACTGTAAGAGCAGTGTTGATGATTAGAATAGGAAAAGAGGACTTTGATTTTCAATGCATATGGGGATGTACACTAAATTTTTAATTAATTGTATAAAATATAGTTTTATCATAAAGATCTACTAGATGCCTGTTTGTTTATTGATCTACTTGTTTAATCTCCTCAAAGCAAAGGTAAGCATATTTTAACATATTTTCCCTTTTAAATCTTTTGTTGAGGATCCTTGCTATTGCTAGAGTAGAAAACTGTGTTTCATATTTTATTCATTTATTATACATATATGTTCTTATTAATATTATAAATGCAGTGCATATTTTCTCTGCAGGCTATGAGTTGCTTTTTTTAAGTGAAGGGAGCTATAGACTGATACTTTCTTAAATCTCATCATTAAAAAAAAACTAGCTAGTTTAGAAAAGTTCTGTATCATTGTATAGAGTTCACAGAATACAGGACAGTGGCTAGAATACAGAAAATGGCAATGTTTCAATTTCTAACAAAAGGAGTCAGAGACAAATTTAGATTTCCTCATCTCTAGATAAGTAACTGAAATTGATTTTGGCATATGGGACAGATTGTTTACAAGATGGATTCTTAGAAAAGGAAAAGTTGCCCAAGATTCAGCGTAAGTTTGCGATGATCAGATCATGTAGCCAAACGTCACTTTCTTTTTTTTTTGCATGAGTTACTTTATTGAGATTACTGGAATGTTGTAGATACTGTGCATCTGGATTTTAGCAAGATATGCTTCAGTTACTGATGATATCCTTATCAATGGGGGGAGGGTTGTGAGCTGAGTTATAATCTTGTTAGGTAGATCTTTGGCTGTTTGAATCATCAACTATAACAGTGTTATTAATTAATGCCAACTTGATGGAAGCTTTAGTCTGCTTCAATATATTTATTAATAAATTTTCAGAGAAGCTTAATGACATACTAATAAAATTTGAGGATATTAGGAGCTGGGAGGGTTAGTTCATATCTTGAATAAGAACAGAGATCCAAAAGGATCTCAACAGAAATAAATGATATATAGATAGAAGAGGAAGCTTAAGAAAGAAGTTACTTATTTTAATATTTTCAGAAAATAGATGTGGAAGAGGAAATGAATTCGTTCTAAGAGTCACCAGAGGAACACAGGACTAATGGATAAAAGTCTTAGGAAAATATATTTCATTCAGTGAAAGAAAGAAATTACAAATATTTATTGCTGTCCAGAATTGAAATGGCCTGTCTCAGGAGGTACCCAAAAAGGTGTTCTAGTAATAACTGGATGACCCCAGGAAAAACTAGATGAGCACTCTATTATTCTCTAGGCATTCAGCATCAGGTTCCATAATGGTAATAAGGTGGGTGGTAAATGCCTCCATTATTTAGAGGAACTCCGTCTTTTGAAGTCTCATGAAACTTTATTTTTAACTCCTTTGACATTCACTCCTGTGTAATTTGTTCATTTGTATCGATGTCTGATTTCATTTACTTAACTTTAAGTTCTTTGAGTTGGAGACCTGTCAATCATCCCTATGGCTTTTCATACCTAGCATATCTTGTGCATCACAAATTGAAGCAGTGAATAAATAAATGAACAAATAAGTTTCTATAACAATATATTTTCTTCCATAGAAGTGAAGACATTCGAAGGCCTAGAGGATTGTGTAAACCCTGTGTTTATTATGGCATGACACACGCGAGGACTTCAGATGTTCTTGGTTTCTTTTTGGGTGTTAGTATACTAAATTTATTATTTTTGTCTGGATATATTCAGGTTACCTTGTTTAAATTAACATTATTAATAGCAGCAATCTGGTAGTCACCGGGAATATAAAGACACATAATAATCTGACTTTCTCAGGGACAAGAATTGTGGTTTGCCCATCTTGATATCCCAAATACCTGGTTTACAGATGGTTCTCAAAAAACGTTGAATTACTTCCAGACTATACATTAGAGTTTGGTTTTAGAAGATGAGTCAGACCCCTACAGTGAGGAAGGACATTTCATTTGGAGAAAGCAACATGAACCAAGAGGTGTGGTGCAATATCATGAGGCTCAGATAAAGCACCGGGTAACTGGTAGATAAGGTGTGGTAGGGATGAGAGAGTGGGAAAATAAATGATCAATGTGGTTGTAATCACAGCTGAGACTTTCAAGGAAGGGCCTTGAGTGCTGGGCCAAGGAATGCAGTATGGGCCCCCAGGAACCTGGAAATTGAATTTATCTTATGGACATCTCTAGATTTCTGGGCCATTGTACTTTTTATGTCAGTTCTAAATGCTTACAAACATTTTCAGTCACTCAATCATATTCTTCAGGCATTGTTGGAGAATTATGGGGAGAGTTAGAGGAGCATTCATGTGGTACCCAAAGTGACCTAGGGCGAGTATGGGTTGGAAGCCCTGGTGTACGAAATGTTGAGATCACGGTCGCACTCTTGGGCACATGTTTGTACATAGAGTTTATGACTGGATTATTCTTTCAGATATTTAAAGAATATCCCAAATGAGCATGTTTAGCCAAGACATTATATTCTTGTGTCTGCCCTTTGGGAACTTGACCTTGCACTGGAGTCTTACTACATAGAATAGTTAGAGAGGCTGAGGTCGTGGGGCTAGTTGACAGGCCTCTTCCCTGAGGCGGCTGCCACACTCTCTTGGCCTAAGTGGATTCTTCCCTAAAAAGAGCTTCCCCAAGTGGCTACTTGTACTGCTTATGCAGTTGGTTAATTTTAAATTGATGTTAGCAATATTAGCCTTTGCTGCTATGTTGATTTGGAAAGCTTTCTAATTCAACTCTTGATATGTATTGCTGTCCCTTGATGATGATGGTGATAATTTTCAGTGTACTTCCAATTTAGCAATGCATTTGAGCAAATGGCTTTTTAAGGGATTGAGAGACAGAAAGAGAGAGTGAGAGCAAAAGAGAGCGCTTCAGGTGTGGTTCTTAGACTTGGAGTTTTTTCTTAGAGCGATTGCGTTCCATGTACATTTCATGTACTCATAAGCTCTGCTGCTGGAGGCTAAGTTATCATTTTCCAACCTGCTGCCATTGTGATTTACACCTTCCTGAAAACCTGTTGATGACTTGCATTTTACTAAAGATAATATTCCTTCCTTAGACTAACAAAGCCCTTCAAGGCCTGGGTCCTACTTACATTTTTTCCATTTTTCTCTTAGTCCCACATGGGCCTTTGTTCATTCCCTGGAACTTGCACTAATTCCTCTCACCATGGCCTTTACACAATCTTTTTCTGTGCCCAGAAGAGAGTGTATTTCTTCTTCCTTTCTCCAGGTACTACTATCTGTCCTACAGATTTCAACACAGTCAGCACTAACAGGAAAAAAAATCCTTTCTGAGCCACCTGCCTTTGTCAAATCCTGTTATAAGCTGATATAATTTTACTTGTCAATTATAATTCTACATTACATTTTATGATAATTTGGTTAATATCTTAATTTTCCATCAAAATGTAGAAATCCGATCCGTATTGTTCATCATGTCTCGATAGCAGAGCACCATGTTTAGCAGAGGAGAGGTGTTTAATTATTTGATAAGTTAATGAATAAATGATATTGTATTATATTTTAAACATTCTTGGAATCCCATTTCTCTGGTGATGAACTGATCAGTAGTTTGTCTCATCCTAAGTACATTTTTCATTGTCCATGCTGGTACCAAACTGACTGATTCCTTCCAGAAAATTAAGAATGACTTATTAGACTACTTATTGGACCTGTAAGGTTTTAGGAAGTCAGGTGACAAGGGTGAAAGTGGTATAGCTTAGAACCAGATAAACCTGATTTCAAATCCTCACTCTGCAATTTTGCTTACCAGCTTTTGTGACCTCTGCAATTGTGTTGTAACTTCTCTGAGCCTCAGTTTCCCCACCACATAAGATAAGGCTAAAACCTCACTTTAGAAATTTAGTGATGTCTATCAAAATTTGAAATGTTCCTAATTTTAACAAAGCAATATCACATGCAAATATCATATTCAAACAAGTACAAGGATGTTCTCCACGTCATTATTAGTAATGGTAAAAACCTAGAAACCAAATGTTGGAAGAACTGGTTAAATAAATGATACAATGGCTATTTAAATGGAATCCTATGCGGCCACTAAAAGAGAATGCAAATGAATTAAATGTGGGAAATTAGGTATGGGAAAATGAATTTGATATGAGGAATACAAAAAAATTAGATATGGGAAAATGTCCAAGTTACAGTGTGGAAGGAAATAAGATTCAGAAGAGTCTGAAAAAAATACACGCAAAGACACACACATAGATTTCTAGAAGATACCCAAAGAACTGGGTAACAGTGGTCACCTCTGGAAGTTGGAAGAGTGGTTCAGCTTGTGTGTGAGCAGGTGTAGTACTGACTTTTCACTTTACGCTGTTCTGTACTCTTTTCATTTTTACCAAAAACATGCACATATATATGTGTGTTTACATATATATATATACACACATACACTTGCATACACACAAACACGCGCACACACACACATATATTAATTTCATAAGATATATTACCCTCTTAGGTTGTTGTGATGATTAGTAAAATCGCGTGTGAAAAATGTCTGGTACATACTAAAGAGTTAAGAAGATGCTTTAAAGGAGGGGAACAGCCCTTCTGAAGTACAGTCACGGAGAGCTTCCCAGTTTAGAAGTTTCACTGGAGTTTCAGCTGCCTTAAGTAGCCTAGTGACCTTTAGTCATAAATCCTGGAATTTTCCTGACCATCTGGGTAAGATCAGTCTGAGCCCTTCTTCCTGGGAGTGAAAAGGGAGAGAGTCACTCATTTCTTCCAGGAGGTAAAAAGTCTCTAGGCTGGACTTCTAGACTCCTAATTACAACAAGCATAGTTTTATGTTAAAAAGTTTAGTTAATTTTCAGAGGGCAATCCTAGTTGCTTTCTTATTAAAATATAATTTCCTAATTTTTTAAAAATAAAGATTAATGCCAAAAAGGGAAGATAACATGAATGCTTGAACCAGGTACTCAAGGCACTGAAATAGATCAAATCCAAGAAGCATCCACCTTTGGGCTCCTGACGTGCTCAGAGGTTTTATTTTGCTACTTCTGAACGAGTGGTAGAACTGTGTGTTTGTGTTTCCTGACTCTCCACATGGAGGCCTAACATTTTCTCACCCCAAGCACAGTCTTTCTCTACCACAAATGCATGGTCACACTTTTGCTGCTTGACTTGTACTGAGTTCTTTTCCTGCCCTCAGGGGTGTAGGAAAATTGCCTTTCATTGGAGTAGTCCTTTTTGGTTTGCTCTGCCATTGAACATGAGCTGACCACACACATACACACACACACACACACACACACACACACACACACACACACACACACACACACACACACACACACACTGAAAAGCCTCATCCTGAACTGACACACACACACACACACACACACTGAAAAGCCTCATCTTGAACTGGATCTTCTGGTGAGCTCAGACTGTTCTGGAGCTATTTGGCAAGATCTGAGATTTTTTTCCCCTACAGTTGTTTTGATGTTTTCTGGGGAACCAAAACTGATCTGAGAACTTTGAACTGCTCTCAAGCTAAGTTTTATGTCACCATCTAAATATATTGTTCCTTGACATGTAATGGCATTTATTGGAAAATCTGGCAAAATCCTAGATTAAAAAACAGCATTTTTTCTGGTTAACAATCTGAAGTTTAATGGCTTTTTGGCAAGGTCACTGTATACCAGCCTCATTTTTATTGCCTCTGTTCTTGAAAACAGTAAACACACATACCTTTAGGGTCCAACATGATTCCACAAACTGACACATTGTCAAGTGGTTTGACTGATTGCTTTTCACTCAGCAAAATAAGGTAATAAAAAGAAGTTCACAGTGGAGACTTAAGCATGTAGGGGAGCAATTTCTGGGGGCATGTGTGCATGCAAACTGAATCTGTGAACTCCAGCAGAGTCAGTATCCAGGACTCTAAAAGTAGAACAGACTGATTTATTTGTGACAAGGTGCTTCAGCCAGACCTCTGTGCTGGTTTGTTGGCAAAATCTAACATACGGCCTTTTAGTGAGAGATGCATTTATAATTACAAATATGAGTAATACATCAGAAGAATTGGTTGTGTTGTCTTTTATTCTAATAAGGAATTAGAGTTGGTTACTCAAGAAGCAGCCATTTACCTGGTATGGTATGCTACTGTTTGAAATACAGACACTTTAATGCAAGGGGAGATGCTAAATGGTATGCACTGAAACAATGCATATTCTGTACTTGTGCCTTATGCTTACATTTTTCAGGATATTACCCTAAGCATGTCACACCCAGGTAATTGTTATACCATACTATACTATTGTCATTTGAAAACCACAAAATCAGTAGTGACAATGCTTATTATCTCACTGCCCTCTGAGAAAAAAGACATGTAAAGATGCCTCAGTGCAATGGAACAATATAATAATTTTTGATAATAGGATCAAACAGCAATGCTGGCATAGTTTCTGTAATAGAGGGCATTATCCAAAAAGGACTAAAATCAAGTAAAAATTATTGTCCAGCCCTGTATGAGACATGTTTCTTTGCCTGCTAGAATCCACAGCCCGTTCTAGAGAATGTGCCTCCCTCTTGGCTCCTAGAAGTGGCAGCCCCTCTTATCAGGTGACCTATCTGCTCTTCACCATGATTAATTGGTTAGGGATAGAGTTCCAATCAAAAGTGGGCTCATCTATTAATTTTACAGGGATCAAATTCTTTCTTGCAAGAATTTGAACCAAGTGGCACAAAGACTTGAGCCAGTGAGTGATGAACCCTGGAACTGGAATGTGATGTGTAGAACAGGCTGTGCAGGTGACCATGCTGGACATGTGGGAGACACATATGTGCTATAAGGTGAAGAGAAAGGATGAGAGGAGCAGGCAAATACAGTGGAGGGTGTAGAAGCAGAATTAGAGAGAATTAGAAGGAGCAGCTTCAGGATCTGACATTTTTTCTAGTTTCTCTAAGACCATGCTTGATGTTATGTCAACCACATAGTTAAGCTCTTGCTTACTTAAGTTACCTTGAGTGAGTTTCTGTTTTCTATAACCAAGATGATTGAGAATATCCTGTGTCCATGACTATGATTTGGAATTTATTTCTATACTCAAATATGCAATATAAGATCGTTCTAAGAAAAGCCTCTAAGACAATCAAAAGCCTAAAAGGGAGTCAGTATTAGGGTGTAATAAAAATAGTTCTGTTCCAGCATGGGAAATGTATTCCAGATGGAATGTTATTAAAACTTTTAAGTCTAGAGTAAACATGGATGTGTTCACCAAATTCTTGAGTATCAGAACCAGATGGCATTCTTTAAGTCTTGAAAGGAGGATTACTTTCATTCAAATAAGCAATACCACTTTACCAAACAGGAAGGGGATGAATGAAATTCATTAACTCAGTGTATGTTTTAGGCTTAGAATATAAATGAGGAATTCAGATAAATTCATGTGGGAAATAGCTATAATAGGCAATTGAGATAAGTTAGGTAACTTTGAGAAATATTATTACACTTTCAAAGGGACACTAATGAGAGTGATTTTGCCTTCTAACAAAACATCCTTTCGATGTTAGCATCAGATTTTATAAGCTGTACCATTTCTTCCAGTGTTCTTTATGGGTAGCAGGTATGAATTTGCCCCATGATACTGAGATGTCTTATTTCTTTCTTATGAATCATGTAGTCTCATTCATCCTCTTCCCAAGACTATAAAATGGATGACATCCTGAAAACTTGGGGAAGGTATCTTAATTTCATCAAAGTCAGAACTGAGATGCATATTTTCCAAGTCCACCTGGATCATTTCAAGTTAGGGGTGTATTTAGAGCCAAGTCTGGTCGTGGAGTACTTTTGCTCAGCTGTGTGTCTTTGGACAAGGTAATTCATTTCTCAGTGCATGAGCTTAAATCAGTCTCTGAGTTCATCAATGGTTATCAAAGATCCTTCTACCTCTCAAGGTTTTGCATGATGGTAGAACCCATTTTCCTACTATGATACCCACAGGTCTTTTTTAGAGAAACCCCTCTGTTTTTCTTTAACTAATGAATCCCCTTTCCAATTTGGGATTATTGTTCTTTACTACCCCAATTGCACTGAAAAACAGAAGCTGTTTGCTTCCTCTCTGTAGGGGAAATTCAACCAGAACTGAAACATAATGCTAGAATCTCTGTCTTGGAGTGGTAATGGAAGAAAATATCAGCAAAGAGTTGTCATACACACACACACACACACACACACACTCCTGTAAAATGTTTTAGACTAATATTGTTACTAGTAAATTTCAAGGCAAATCTATGAAAATAAAAAGCCATATTAGCTTTGTTTCCTGGGATGAAGCTGAACTTTCAGTTTTTTTACCAAACAGGATTCATCTGTGTTTTATGAGTATGTAGTTTTAATTTGGCACTTTCATTGTCCACATTAAATATAAGGATAACATAAGAAAATAAAATACTTTTCTTCTAGCAACAGGGAAGCAAGGCAGTACTAGGCAACTAAGAAAAAAATGTCCTTCTAACTAGGGGTTAATCGGTTAAAGTCTACAGCCCTTTTTTGTCACTTCTTTCCCCCCTTGGTGAGTCTTAGCCAAAAACATACAAGTCAGCCAGTTTCATTTCTGAATAGAAGAGGAAAAAATTAGAAGCCTGTCTCCAAAACAAAAAAACAACACTTATTTTCACCAAAATTTATGACCAAATACAACTGACAGACTATTTTTTCATGTTTATGGGCTATAAATAGACATATTTTACATAACTATGAATATTTACCATTCTTAAGTAGCTTGAAATAAGATCACTAGTGTTAATTTTGATTTCCTATTTCCAAAATATCTGAATATGGTCTGGAAATGGAAGTTCAAACCAGTGCTTTCTGTACTACCTGATGATGACAAGAGAGTTGGAGAGCAACATATTCTTCCTGAGACAGGATTCCATGCAAGAACCAGAGCTGCTTTCTACAGAGGCACAGGTGGTTCAGAGACACAAAGCCTTCAGATCACCAGGAAAGTTCTCTTTGAAATGATCCCTTTGAAATTTCTCTTATTTATTCAGTAGCTGGAAAGGCAGATTTTTTTCTTGCTTGTTTCTCAGCATTAAGACCAGGTATTACTATTGTGTTCCTCTTTGTCCAGAATGGCAAATTTCATCTCACCAAGTATTTCTAGAACAGTAATGAGGTTTAAGTCACTGCTAGGCAATATGTCCTAAATCAGTTTGCATCTTGCAGAATAAAACCAACTTACGTACTTTCAAAAATAACAATGATCTATTATCTTGTAGGGTACCATTGACCTTTGCTAGAAGTCCTTTTAGTTTCTTTCACGTCATCCCCTAGAGGTGGTTCTCAAGAAGTCCCACTGCTGAAGCCATTCTTCCATAGAGCTTCTTCCAAAGTCTTACAATGACTTTAAAATAAAATTCCAGAAGCTATTTTTTTTTACTTTTCTTTACAGAATATTAGTTTTTTTTTTTTGACAGGACACATTAGAATAAAAAAGAGATAAATCTTCAAGATTAATAACTGTCATCAAAATGATGAAAATTGCTTAAATTATGGATGCTAACCTTTCTCTATGAAAACAGGTAAAACATTTGATAACAACTTCCAACAGAAAGTTTAAAACCCCACAAAATTTATATTTCTACCATCTGGAGGGCAGCAGGTATTTGCAAGTATTATCTCCCTAGGTCTGAGGTTCTCAAATTTGAGTGCATACACTCACCTGGAGGGCTTGTTAAACTGCAAATTGCTTGCTCCACTCCCAGAGTTGCTGGTTGTACTCTGGCACAAGCATTTCCATCTCTAACACGATCCCACGTGGTACTGATGCACTTTGAGAACCGCTGCTCTAAGAATAAAAACAATTGGTTCCAGTCCCAGAATGGGACTTCACATAAGTCGTTTGACCTATTAGCCTCTCTTTCTTCATATAAACAATAAGTACAATCCCTAGCTGGCTGCGTCCTGGGCCTGAGAAGACCAAATTACTCAATAAATGTGATAACCCTTAACTTCTAGCACTGTAACCTGTTACACTGATAATTCAAATGTCTTCTATTATTTTTACACTCAGTTTTGAAATGTTATGTGCAATGGTCTCAAATAACTTTGTTGTCAGTGTTTGGCATCCATCCTGAGATACATCTTCCAACTCTCTGTAAACTTGGCGATGAGGAAAGTAGTTTGCATTCTGGTCACAAACCTGGGCCATAGTATAGAGATGTTTATCCATCAAAAGAACCAGGTTCTTTCCAGTTCTGTAAGATTCTAGTATAACTCATTTGAACTAATTAATCTACATGATGAAGCAGAAAAACCATCAGAAAGGGGTCAGGCAGCCTCCATCCAGCAGACTTCTGGTCACAAGGTTATTCCCAAATGGAGATGAATTTGGAATATTTTCATTAGGATAACCATACCTCCTGGTGTGCCCGGTTTCATTGTCCCAGTTCGGCCCATTGTTCTGGCATAACTTTTAAAAATACTGTCTTTACTTTCAAGAATGCCCCTCTTTAGATAATACATTTTACAGTCTCCCTAGCTCTAGGCAATAAGTTTTGAATATTTCCATTCTCATGAACAATTCACCCATATGTTTGAATGAAGCCAACTTTCTTTTCCTGATGACATTAAATATTGTTTCACCTTATTAAATTTCCTTGTTCTGATTTCATTTTTACCAAATGATCTTCGGATTCCCCATATTCATATTTTAGTATCCTCAGGGTTGGGGGGCTATTTGCATAAGAGTTGCTCAAAAATGCATGCTGCATGAAAGCCTAAGGATCCAAGGGCATTTACTCAGGAAACACACAGAGCTTTGCCGGAATGCCACCGTGGTCATTTCCATGACACTCCGTGGGACCCTGGACATGTGTGCCCACATTTCCATATCCTATGGGACCTGTCAGTTAAGTGAGACTAAACGGTTTAATGGTCTCTGAATGCTGGAACACACAGTGAATTTGGGGTTTGGAAGAGAATGGGTCTCACTCCTTAGAAAAATCCTTACTACATGTCCCAGGTGATGAGATATGCAGCATTGGCTAACAGCCATGCTCAAAGCAGGTTTCCCCTAAAGAGAATGGACACATGCACACTAAAGTCTTTTGACTTTGAAGAATAATTAAATAACTAAATAAAGGAAATTTCTTTAATAAAAACAAAGTGCCACAGTACCTCCTTATGAAGAGAGAAATTTTAGACACAAGTTATAATGTTTTTCTTATTGTAAATTTACAAAAACATAAATAATATCTTGCTGCTGACATCAGTGTGTCAGGGCCTGATCCCTTACAGGTTTTAGTCCTGGGACTTCTAAATAGTTGGTTAGATGTAGCTGTAGACAGTATTATTATTACACATGAATTCCATATTTATCTCACTACTGATATCTACCATATTATCTTGGCATATCCTTAAATATTCCATGTGGAGAAAATAAGATCTCATTGGAATTGCTCATTGTTAAGCCATAAGATAGATAATTATATTTTTTCTATTTTTTGAATTGTAAGTATACTACTAATATTCAAACATAAGAAATATTATAACTAATTTCCTAACCCATGATGCTTTAGTGAGAAGCATGATTTTTTTCATCATAGCTTAGAAAGAACTGATTCACCTACAAGTAGTAATAGCATAACACAATCATAAAATATTAGAGAGCTTCCAGTTTTCATTGTTTAGTTTATCAAATCATTGTAGACAACTGTGTTGCTATTTAAAAGTGTTTTTCACACATGGGTTCAACACAGGTCTTTCACGTTTAAAATATAAAAGGCTGTTGTGAAAATTCTGGAATACGGTTCTCAATTTTAAATACATGTATAATTAGGCAAATCATTTTCTTACAAAATAATTTTAAAATATTTTCTTATTTGTTATGTGTAGACTCAAACTTAATGGTAAAATCAAAAGGAATATGGTGAGCTTAAGTTAACCAATGGAAAAAAAACCTAGCAAAAAAGGATTTGCGTTTAAAATAACAAACAAACAAAAATACTCTTTGGAAATTAAGGCTATGGTTTTAGAAAACACAAACATATTAGAAAATTGGAATTTGTCCAGTTGCTGTGTAGAAATAATTTAAAATACAATTTCTGTTCTTAGCTAAAATATCAGCTCACACCCTCTCTAACCTTGAAAAAAGAAACTGGTTCTTAAATAGCATCTGTAACCCAGAAACCAGAAGTAAATAATAGAAATATTGGAACATATAAAAACAATACAAGCCAGATTTCATGAGAATTTTTTTTCAAGAAAATACAAAATAATACAAAAGTAACTGGCAGAGGACCGATTTTAAAACTCTGTGACCCTAAATAGCACACTAACAAGTATATATAAAAGTTCAAATTGGGGCTTCCCAGATATTCCTTTTATAGAACAGCCTGTGTAAGGAGGTTATGAAAAGCACACTTAGACAAACAGCTAAATAGAGGCATTAGGCATTTAGTTTTTTTGCACATTTGGATAATGTGTGAAAATATTTCCAACTTTAAAAATATCTTTGCGCCTTCCTTTCTGTTGTGCATGAGTGAGGGTGCAGCCTCTATGCCAGCATGAATGCTGGACAGGTCTGCAGCAGAGAAACAAGGAGCCGAGAGTGATGGCCTCACATCTTATCTCTGTCAGTAAACGGTTTTGGTATTTGCATAGGGTGGAAAAGTGGTTAAACGAGAGAGGAGTACAACAGTAGTTGAGAGTTGAATTCCAGAGCAAGACCAGCCTGGGCTTGAATTCTGGTTGTTTGATTTTCTGGGAGTATAATCTTGAAATCTAGAGCAGGTCATTGACCACCTAGGAGCCTCAGTTATCCAGCTGTAGAATGGGATGATAGTGTCTGCTTCATGAGGCTGGTATTGTAGTTGATCCAGTTGTTCTTGAGAAGCATGTAACACAATGCCAGGCACGTAGAAACTTCCAACAAATATTGGCTATTAGTAACTGAAGACCTAAGTAAGGAACAGAATGTATTTCCGAGGCCCACAACCCATGTGGCCCCCAATTCCTCACAAAAGAGCAGGTGTTATTTTAGAACACTATTGCAAACATTGCTCTTTATGTATTAAAGACTCTCAGTTGCCTGGAACATCAGAGGGGACCAATATATTCTGCTGAATGAATAGGTTGTAGTTTATTGTGAAATAAAAACTAAATATCACTTTTGCCCACGTCGGGTCATGTCCTCCAACATTTAAGAACATTTACTGGCTCTCACTTGTCTACTCTGATAAGCCCAGAACACGCAAACTGAATTACTATTGTCTGGTAAGCATGCTTATGCTTTCTTACAGCTGTGTTCATTTTTGAGATTCCTTTTTTCAAGCAGCCCTCATTTATTGGTTTTGTTTGATAAAATGTTACCAATTCTTCAAGATTCACCTCAAGTGATCCCTCCCGCACTGTAGTTTTTGTAGTCTCATAACATATGTATTTTAGATATGTCTTATCTTACTCTTATTTAATAATATAGCTTCTAAGGCTGAGAACTCTTTCAAATCTTTGTCTTTGTCAGTGGCTAAGCAAATATTTGCACACAAATGTTCAGTATAGGTTATGTATAATAAAAATATTATATATATTTATATAATTGAATGAATGCCCTCCACATAAGACAGAATGCTGTAGAATCCTGAAAAATATCAAAAGAAGTATCACCATGAACACCATGGTATCCATGGTGTTGCTTTGATGGAAAGTGCCAGAATGACCCTGGTTGTTAGCTGATGTAAACTCCCTGCTCAAGAATTAAAAGTTTGGGACAGTGAAAGTATTGACCTCCTAAGGATCGAAGGAGAACATTCTGGGCCAGAATTAGGCTAGCTTTGGGTGGATATCTTCCAAAACAATAATTAAATAAAAGTCTACATCTTTACTATGTCTGGCTGATCAGGAATTCTCAGTAATTCTTCTAATACAGTTAATTCCATCTGTAGTAATCCTTTTTTTTAAATTTTGGTATCATTAATATACAATTACATGAGCAACATTTTGGTTACTAGATTCCCCCCATTATCAAGTCCCCACCACATACCCCATTACAGTCACTGTCCATCAGTGTAGTAAGATGTTATAGAACAACTACTTGTTTTCTCTGTGTTGTACTGCATTCCCCGTGTCCACCCCCCAAACTACATTATGTGTGCTAATCGTAATGCCCCCTTTTCCCCCTTATCCCTCCTTTCTGACTCACCCACCCTAGCCCCTTTCCCTTGGTAACTGTTAGTCCATTCTTGGGTTCAGTGAGTCTGCTGCTGTTTTGTTCCTTTCGTTTTTGCTTCGTTCTTATACTGCACAGATGAGTGAAATCATTTGATACTTGTCTTTCTCTGCCTGGTTTATTTCACTGAGCATAATACCCTCTAACTCCATCCATGTTGTTGCAAATGGTAGGATTTGTTTTCTTCTTATGGCTGAAAAATATTCCATTGTGTATATGTAACACATCTTCTTTATCCCTTCATCTACTGATGGACACTTAGGTTGCTTCCATTTTTTGGCTATTGTAAATAGTGCTGCAATAAACATAGGGGTGCATATGTCTTTTTCAAACTGGGCTCCTGCATTCTTCGGGTAAATTGCTAGGAGTGGAATTTCTGGGTCAAATGGTATTTCTATTTTGGGTTTTTTGAGGAACCTCCATACTGCTTTCCACAATGGTTGAACTAATTTACATTACCACCAGCAGTGTAGGAGGGTTCCCCTTTCTCCACATCCTCAACAACATTTGTTGTTATTTGTCTTTCAGATGGTGGCCATTCAACTGGTGTGATATGATATCTCATTGTGGTTTTAATTTGCATTTCTCTGATGATTAGCGATGTGGAGCATCTTTTCATGTGCCTGTTGTCCATCTGAATTTCTTCTTTGAAGAAGTGTCTGTTCAGATCTTCTGCCTATTTTTTAATTGGATTATTTACTTTTTGTTTGTTGAGGTGCGTGAGCTCTTTGTATATTTTGGATGTCAACCCCTTATCAGATATGTTATTTATGAGTATATTCTCCCATACTGTAGGATGCCTTTTTGTTCTATTGATGGTGTCCTTTGCTGTACAGAAGCTTTTTAGTTTGATATAGTCCAACTTGTTCATTTTTGCTTTTGTTTCCCTTGCTGGGGAGACATGTTCATGAAGAAGTTGTTAATGTTTATATTCAAGAGAATTTTGCCTATGTTTTCTTCTAAGAGTTTTATTGTTTCATGACTCACATTCAGGTATTTGATCCATTATGAGTTTACTTCTGTGTATGGAGTTAGACAGTAATCCAGTTTCATTCTCTTACGTATAGCTGTCTAGTTTTGAAGAATGCTGTTGGTATTTTGATAGGGATTGCACTGAATCTGTAGATTGCTTTAGGCAGGATGGCCATTTTGACAATATTAATTCTTCCTATCCATGAGCACAGGATGTATTTCTATTTATTGCTGTCTTTTTAATTTCTTTCATGAGTGTCTTGTAGTTTTCAGGCTATAGGTCTTTCACTTCCTTGGTTAGGGTTATTCCTAGGTATTTTATTCTTTTGGATACAATTGTGAATGGAATTGTTTTCCCGATTTCTCTTTCTGCTAGTTCATTGTTAATGCAACAGATTTCTGTGTAATAATTTTGTATCCTGCAACTTTGCTGAATTCCAGTATTAGTTCTAGTAGTTTTGGAGTGGATTCTTAAGGGTTTGTTATGTACAATATCATGTCATCCGCAAACAGGGACAGTTTGACTTCTTCCTTACTAATCTGGATGCCTTTTATTTCTTTGTGTTGTCTGATTGCCATGGCTAGGACCTCCAGTACTATGTTGAATAAAAGTGGGGAGAGTGGGCATCCTTGTCTTGTTCCCAATCTTAGGGGAAAAGCTTTGACCTTCTCACTGTTAAGTATGATGTTGGCTGTGGGTTTGTCATATATGGCTTTTATTATGTTGAGGTACTTGCCCTCTATACCCATTTTGTTGAGAGTTTTTATCATGAATGGATGTTGAATTTTGTCAAATGCTTTTTCAGCATCTATGGAGATGATCATGTGGTTTTTGTCCTTCTTTTTGTTGATGTGGTGGATGGTGTTGATGGATTTTCGAATGTTGTACCATCCTTGCATCCCTGGGATGAATCCCATTTGATCATCTTGACATATGATCCTCTTGATGTATTTTTGAATTCGGTTTGCTAATAGTCTGTTGAGTATTTTTGCATCTATGTTCTTCAGGGATCTTGGTCTGCAGTTTTCTTTATTTGTGGTATCTTGGTCTGGTTTTGGTACTAGAGTGATTCTGGCTTCATAGAATGAGTTTGGAAGTATTCCCTCCTCTTCTACGTTTTGGAAAACTTTAAGGAGAATGGGTATTATCTTCTCTAAATGTGATAAATTCAGTGGTGAATCCATTTGGTCCAGGGATTTTCTTCTTGGGTAATTTTTTGATTACAGATTCAATTTCTTTGCTGGTAATTGGTCTGTTAAGATTTTCTGTTTCTTTCTGGGTCAGTCTTGGGAGGTTATATTTTTCTAGGAAGTTGTCCATTTCTTCTTGGTTATCTGGTTTGTTACCATATAGATTTTCATAGTATTCTCCAATAATTCTTTGTATTTCTGTGATGTCATGATTTTTCCTTTCTCATTTCTGATTCTGTTTATGTGTGTAGATCCTCTTTTTTTGTTAATAAGTGTGGGTAGGGGTTTATTTTGTTTATTTTCTCGAAGAACCAGCTCTCAGTTTCATTAGTTTTTTCTATTGTTGTATTCTTCTCAATTTTATTTATTTCTTCTCTCATCTTTATTATGTCCCTCCTTTTGCTGATTTTGGGCCTTATTTGGTCTTCTTTTTCCAGTTTCAATAGTTGTGAATTTAGACTATTCATTTGGGATTGTTCTACCTTCTTTAAATAGGCCTGGATTGCTATATACTTTCCTCTTAGAACTGCCTTTGCTGCATCCCATAGAAGTTGGGGCATTGTGCTGTTTTCATTTGTCTCCATATATTGCTCCATCTCTGTTTTAATTTGTTAATTGATCCATTGATTATTTAGGAGCATGTTGTTAAGCCTCCATGTGTTTGTGAACCTTTTTGTTTTCTTCGTACAATTTATTTCTAGTTTTATACCTTTGTGATCTGAGAAGTTGGTTGGTAGAATTTCAATATTTTTGAATTTACTGAGGCTCTTTTTGTGGCCTAGTATGTCGTCTCTTCTGGAAAATGTTCCATGTGCACTTGAAAAGAATGTGTATCCTGCTGCTTTTGGGTGTAGAGTTCTGTAGATGTTAGGTCCATCTGTTCTAATGTGTTGTTCAGTGCCTCTGTCTCCTTACTTATTTTCTGTCTGGTTGATCTGTCCTTTGGAATGAGTGGTGTGTTGAAGTCTCCTAAAATGAATGCATTGCATTCTATTTCCTCCTGTAATTCTGTTAGGATTTGTTTCACATATGTAGGTGCTCCTGTGTTGGGTGCATAGATATTTATTATGGTTATATCCTCTTGTTGGACTGACCCCTTTATCATTATGTAATGACCTTCTTTGTCTCTTGTTACTTTCTTTGTTTTGAAGTCTATTTTGTCTGATACAAGTACTGAAACACGTGCTTTTTTCTCCCTATTGTTTGCTTGAAATATCTTTTTCCATCCCTTCACTTTTAGTCTGTGTATGTCTTTGTGTTTGAAGTGAATCTCTTGTAGGCAGCATGTAGATGGGTCTTGCTTTTTTATCCATTCTATTACTCTGTGTCTTTTGATTGGTGCATTCAGTCCATTTACATTTAGGGTAATTATTGATAGATATATACTTATTGCCATTGCAGGCTTTGTATTCATGGTTACCATAGGTTCAAGGGCAGCTTCTTTACTATCTAACCATCTAACTTAACTCACTTATTATGCTATTATAAATACAGTCTGATGATTCTTTATTTCTCTCCCTTCTTTTTCTTCCTTCTCCACTCTCTGTATGTTAGGTGTTTTATTCTGTACTCTTTGTGTTTCTCTTGACTGAGTTTGTGGATAGCTGATTTTATTTTGCCTTTAGTTAGTATTTGGTTGGTCTACTTTCTTTGCTGTGGTTTTATTTTCTCTGGTGACTATTTAACCTTAAGCATACTTCCATCTAGAGCAGTCCCTTTAGAATGCATTGTATCGATGGTTTGTGGGAGGTAAATTCCCTCAACTTTTGCTTCTCTGGGAATTGTTTAATCCCTCTTGCTATGTTAAATGATAATCTTGCTGGATACAGTATTCTTGGTTCAAGTTCCTTCTGTTTCATTGTCTTGAATATATCATGCCATTCTCTTCCTGCCTGTAAGGTTTCTGCTGAGAAGTGTGATGATAGCCTGATGGGGTTTCCCTTTGTAGGTGATCTTTTTTCTCTCTCTGGCTGCTTTGAATACTTTGTTGTTGTCTCTGATCTTTGCAATTTTAATTATTATATGTCTCGGTGTTGTCATCCTTGGTTCCCTTGTGTTGGGACATCTGTGGACTTCCATGGTCTGAGAGACTATTTCCTTCCCCACATTGGGGAAGTTTTCAGCAATTATTTCTTCAAAGACACTCTTTAACCCTTTTTCTCTCTCTTCTTCTTCTTCTGGTACCTCTAAAATGTGAATATTGTTCCATTTAGATTGGTCACACAGTTCTCTTAATATTCTTTCATTCCTAGAGATACTTTTATCTCTCTCTGCCTCAGCTTCTCTGTAGTCCTGTTCTCTGATTTCTGTTCCATTAATATAGTAATTCTTATTTCTACAGTCATGTTAGTTTTGCTATATCAGAGCTGGGAAAGATATGAGCAAACACTGTTTACAGTTCACACAATTTTAAGAGGAGGAAACTCAACCCAAGGGAGATAAAGTTTTCTGCTTTCAATCAGTGAGTCAGTGGCAAAACTAGGACCAGATGCCATTCTCCTTACATTAGCCTGGTGCAGTTTCTCATGAGCAGGAATGAACAGCTTGATAGAATGGCCTTGCAAACCCACTCCTGTAAGTGACAGCAAATGTCAGAATTCACATTACAGATACTGTTTTAGGTTGTAGTTGTTACCTACTCTTTCGGCCAAATCCTCTTTGTAGATTGTCAGAGTCTAATCTGACAACCTGTAGAACTTCAGATGCAGAGAAAATAATTCTTCCTTCTCCCTGCGCTCTTCAAACTTGTGGAGGTTATGCTTAAGCCAATGAACACGTCCTTCAAAATCAAGTATTCAGTAGTCCAAAGTCAATTTTTTATCCTGCTTTATTCTCTTGAACTCTATTTAAAATCCTGGATTCTGAAGATCTACATTGTTGCCAGTGGAAAAGAGTTTTTCCCTCTGTGCCAAAAAAAGAAAAGAAAAAATAAAATGAGTGGATAATACAGCAGTTTGGCCTGACACAAAAAGACTGATGAATAAGTTGGGAAGCTCTCAGAACTGAAATTCAAAGAGAAAAATAGTCATGGATTGTGATGAGGAAGGAAAGGGGAAGTTGTCTTGTGTATAAAAGACTGGTTGAGAAGTTCTCTAATGGGCGCACATAGGAAAGAGGACATGATTTTGGGAGAGTGGGTAACCAAATGCAAGTGTCAGAGGCTTGTGGGAAATGTGTCAAAGTCTGAAAATGCTAAGATAAGGAAAGCTTTATAACTATGCTCAGCACAAAAAGATACACAAAAGGATGATTCTACCATAAGGCCCTCTCAGAGAAAAGTCAATGCTTTGTCTTCCCCTGACATGACATTTTCTCTATCGAAGGAAGTAAATATTAAATTGGATAAGATATAATACTAGGGAAAGGAAACTGAAACCCAAGGATATTAGGGAATTTAAAAACACCACATTGGGGCTTTAAATTCTATTCAGCAAACTCTTATCACAAATCTGCAATATCCTGACATTTTGCTATATGCCAGCAATGTCATGATGAATAAGATGCAATCCCTGCCCTCAAGGGCTCACAGTCTAGGGGTAAAACAACCACAAGACAAATTAATTATATAACAGTGGGATAAATGCAATACTATATGGATTTCTGTTACTCTGTAGAGCTATGGAGACTGAGAAGGGAACAAGAAGATTATAATTGGCCAAAGGTTGATGTAATTTTTTAAAAAGCTCGATTCCCTAATTTACAGATAAATTAGAGTGATACTTTGATGCCATCATAAGCAAGAATCTGGAACCAATTAATGAAAAAAGATAGCGAACATTAATGCAAGTTGAAGATAATTACTAAGGTCATTGTGGATTTATTAAAAAAGATTAGACTAACATGATTTCATTTCCCTTTTAGGAAAAGTAAATTAGGTTGAGAGGCTAGAAGCACAATATAGCATGCATACTATAGCCCTCATCTCAAATACCGGTTTTCTGCAACTATTGGATCAGGACTTCAATGATAGTTTTGGTGAACAAAAAATAAGGACATGCTGCAAATACGCTGAGATTTGTACTTGAAAATGCTAATTAATGGGTAGACATCAAACAGGAGGGAATCTTCTGGTCAAAGGTTGTAGGCCCTTTGCCTCAGTGTGGCTGTGTTTATCCCTTCACTCATGGCTTGGATGATCTATCAGTAAGGGATTGACAGGTAACAACAGACCCAAGCAGGGAAATTTGAGAAGCTGTTAATAAAAGGACTGTTTACATGTGCATACACTTGAAGGTTGCTGATAAGGGATAGTACAGAGTCTCACCACTTGACTGACAGGCTGAGGGGAAGTATCTGCCCTGGATCAGGTATGAAGCCAGAGTAGTGCAGAGAGGCCTTTCGCCCTGGTCAGAGCCTAGGAGAACTGTTTCCTCGCATCCTAACTGCTGATCTTCTTTTTTGTCCTAGCACTGGTTCCCCTGCCGGCGCTTACCCCCTTCCTCCCCCTTCATGCACTTCCTCCTCCCTGGACTCATGATCTGTGCGGGGACCTATGGAAATTGTTTGCTCCTCTACAGCTCAGTCATTTTCCTGTCTTCAATTTATTGTTTGTGAAGACCTGAATTAGATCCTTCCTGGTGTGCTTTAATTGTGGCATGGACAATTTTGTTCCTCACCATGCCTATGAGCGTTTGGCAGGATGGCATCTGATACACCTGTGAACAAGGAGTAATGTGGGCCTGGCACAAGTACTTGACTGGACTTGGGAATGCTAGTTAATTGGTAGGTATCAATATTCTCCCTGGGAAGTAGGGCTGAAAGCAGAGTTAATTGCATTTGGAGGAGACTATTGTTTGAATTCTTCTGTTGCCCTCTCCCATCTTCCATGTAAATTTCTAAAGATGTTCTTTCCATTGCTTTGATGAATAAATCATTCTTAGAATAACGATGGTCAGAGTATGACATAGTTGTTCCTAAACAAGTTTAATTTTTGAGGGGTTTATTTTTGGAAGGAGTAACATCTCTCTTGGGCCAGTGTTCAGATGACTTTTCTCTTATCTGAGGACGTACTAACTCACAGTTGATAAAAATTTCTCAGGAAAGAGCAGCGTAAATATTTTTGAAATGTGTCATGGTACTTTTACGTAACAGATAATACATACAGGCCTAGTCAAGACTGGTTAGTAATGCAATGAGATTTTCAATAGTTGATATGTCAAACTGTAAAGAAGAAAACCAAAAATTGGGGTATAATTTAGCAATATTCTCTTTCTTCCTTTTTCACCATTTATGTTGCCAAGGTGAGTCCAAGATAATAGTTTGTTACAGGTAGCCTGAAATCTCAATATCATCCCCTACTGTCTAAGGGGATATGCAAAATAGATCATATTTATTTTTAGATTACTCAGAGAGGCTGTTTCTCTAACTCTCTGTCTCTCCCTCTGCCTGTCCCCCTTGCCGTGGGGTCTCTGTTTCAAAGAACCTACAGGCCCTCTTTTAATTTCTCTTTACCTCAAAATGTCCTAAAGACCCATCTGGAAATATAATGTTCCTATATTACTTCCTAAATTTTAAACCTTTATATTTTCCAATCACTAAAAAAAAAAACCCCAAAAATGGACTCCACATTTTAGCACATCTGTAAGCGAACACCTTTTAAGATAAAAGATGCGGTTCCCATCCTTTTAAAAGCAATTGATATTTGATCATAATTTTTCTATTTTGTAGCTAGTTTATAACCACTTATTGGAAGAAATGTCAGAGAGCTCATCAAGGCAACCTTTATCATTTCTTTCCCACAACTGAGATCTTATCTTTTCAACTGCATACTTCACAGTGGCAGCGGTTTCCTTTGTGAATCCTGGGACGACATTCCTGAGCCTTTGGACTTAACCAGTTCAGGGTTCTGCCGTCCCTCCCCCAGTTAGTCAGTCCAGCGAAACACCAAGAGGTGATTAGGATTTTACTGCCCTGGATTCGTAGACCTTCGGCTTTCCTCGTCTCCCTCGCTTCCTTTTGCTTAGCAACAGGAATGTGGCAAGCACTGTATTGCCAACAGAATTTTTTTCTCTCATATTGAAAAGAAGAACTTAAAGATGTAAGACAGCCAATAAAGCATCGCACATTTCACTCGGGCTTCCTGTTAGAATTTTATACTCTGAATACCAGGGGCTTCCTCAGGCCACAGGATTTTCACAGTAGTTCTGGTTGAAATTGACTTTATCATACAACATCTGGGCCCCTGGTGCCCGGGGAAGGTAGCAGAATATCAGCAGCCAGGAAAGTGCCAGTGCATCTTGCAACTATAAATCTGCTCGCTTTTCTTTCCCAGGTACTATTTTTAGAAATTTAAGTCATCTAGGTCAGGAATTAAGGCCATCCTTGTACTAGTAATTAAAAGGAATTTAGAGACATAGAGACATGCACACTGTCTTCGTTACTCTATTGATGGTGGCAGGTTTTTTTTTTGCCTTTTTTTTTTAATTCAACTTGTCAATTCATCAGTGTTGTTTGATCTTTGAACAAGGTATATATACACTGCACAGCTGGGAGAGCAGAGATAAATGGGACTCAATATCTGCCTGCAAGGTGTAGAATGGGGAAGTTTATTTATATAGTGTTAACCAGGACATATTAGGTTTCTAATATTCGACCATTTTCACCTAAAAATGTGACAATTTTATGTGATAAAATCTAATAATAAGTGCTCTGGTTGTACTAAAGGAACACCAAGGCTGAAGACTGTATAATGGTCAAAATTAGGAAAGGTTTTTATGGGCGATATGTGATTTCTGTAAGGACTTGAAATTTGGGTAGAACTGGATTCCCCTTAAACTAACCTCCTTTGGTCATAGAGAGAGGATCCTTGATCAAGCACTGGAGAGAAGAAAGTAAAAGTTTTACTTACAAAATATCAGCTGTCCCTGTAACAAATAGTACCTGGGTGGGACAGAGGAGGACAAACATAGCTGAGACCATAAATTAGGGTCAAAATACATTTTTTATTAGGCTTTCAGGAAGCATCAAAGATGTGGAGGAAGGGAAGAGCAGACTCGCAGCTATGTACCTACTGTTGTACTGTTCTTTAAATCTGCATTTGTGTGCTTGCCAAGATGGGCTGGCTTTGGCACAGAAAATTCATAGATACATTTGACAGTATCTTATAATGGCTCATCTGAAGTAAATATCAATATTAACTAAATAAAGCCTAAAATTATTTGTTATTTAGCCCTTTGCAGAAAAAGTTTGCTAACCCCTGATGTTAAAAACAAAAACAAGTAACAAATAACAACAACAAAAAAGCAATGGGTTGCTTTGGTTAATCTTTTATTTTTTTCAACTTTTCTGACAGATATTGGTACAGGAAGTAGTTCCTGACAATAGGAAAACCAGTAGTATAGATACGATAATAAATGGTAACTGTCAGGCAATTGGCCTTTGTCATCCGTAGGAGGAATAGGGGCTGTGTCACCTGAAGGTTTCAGCCCGGCCAAGTTCACTGTGGATTCAGTGAGACCGAATTATGACAAGGGGACTTGTGGGTAAAAAGAGGCTCATACCAAACTTTATTCTCATGGCGGTAGGTTGAGCGCTAGAATCCCGTGCATCTCCATCTCTGCCCCTGGTTCAGCTTCTGCGCCAGGCTCTGCTCTCCGAGTTCCTTCTCTTTTGCTCTCTTCTCTAGAATCTTTTCTCTAGGATCTGCTCTCCTGCTTCCCTCTGCCTCTGGCACCAGGCAAAACTCTTCTTTTAGCAATACCAGCAGTAATGGCTATAGTCAATGGCTATGCAAGCATGTGCCTACTCATTGGGCTAAGTATTACCTCGTTGCACGTACACAATGGGTATCAGGTGACGATCCTGGCCTTGGAACTTCCATTTTCCATACAGGGGCTATAATGAATTGGACTTACTGCTACTGGTACTAAGTTTCAGCCCTTCATTGATGTCCTATAGCCAAATATTCCTAATTTTCAAGAGAACCTAGACATTGAACATTTATGTGCTATCTCCCATTTTTTAAAAATTGCCAGTTGATACAGTGAAACGTTTTCAACCTCTGGGGTAAAAAGTAACATTTCTATTGCCTGAATTTGGTTCATGGCCATGCATTTGTGGCCATGGCTTCTGGATTTGAGAACAAGAAAAAGTCATCATTATGAAAAGGGAGGAGTAAAAAGGTAGGGGGAGGTAAATTACACAGCATGAGGGCGAATGGAACAGTAAATGATACGCTTCCCGCATGGCCTGTGGGACTTGTGAATTGGAGTGGAGAAGCCGTCAGGAAAATGAAAGGACAGTGTTTATTCCTATCTGTCAAATTTGCTTTAGAACACAATTAGTTTTCAGGGCATTGGTGAAATGATTTGGATATACTGACAGTTTTTATTACTGTGTTTATTGGACTAACTTCCCCTCCTTTACTCTAAAATGTAAGAAGAGAAAGGAATTAACTGTGCATCTGGAACTTAGATGTCTATTTTAAATCAGAAAAAAAAAGGAGATTTAGGAATTTTATGGGCAAAACATATTTTTTGGTCTTCTTCAGACACATGGGAGAAGAAAGAAATATTTCAGGGGGAAACCAGAGTAAACATTATTTTCAGTGAGAACTTTGTTTTAAATAAATATCCACTAACCTTTATGCCCTTGACACAGAAAAAGTTGTTTGCCTTTTCAGTGGAAGCTAATCACGCTGAGTGATTAGTAAACAATTAACTTGTTTACTCCCAAATCCTTGGGGCCCTGCTCATGGCAGCCCCATTGTAGGGATCTGGCAAATTTGTTGAATGAATGACTACATGAATGAATGAATAAATGGAGCCCCACATTTATTTATCTTGTATTGCATTTCTCATATCTTCCATTTATGGCCTCTGTTTGCTCTGATGACCTTTTATTTCTTCTTATGTCTCTTTCCAAAAAAACTTCTTTTTAAAACAAAATTTATTTTTTTTTTACTTTTGTTCAAATCTTTCACTACTTTCCATCTCCCATGTATGCCTGAAGTTTGCCTCAGCTTGGGCATTTTCTCAACTTCATGTAATCTCTAGTTTGTGGACAACTGCTTACATTCTTATGAATTGAATTATCATGTCTATTAACAACAACATTAAGAATAACAGTAACAGTAAAGTAATGGGGAAAACATTAAACAACAACAATAATAGAAGGGTTTAAATGAATTCTCAGGTATAAAGTTGTAAGGATAGAATCAGTCTGTGCCTGGTGAAAGACTCAACTTAAGTTGCTTGAGCTTCTAGGTGTTGCTCTTGAAAGTGTTCTTAGGCTGCCCGGGACAGTTATTGATCCACAGCACATCCCTGATAAGTACGATTACATTTCTTACTCAGTGTAGTGTAGATCAGGGTTAAATAAATACTCATATATCCATTAGACATATATATTAGTTTCTATGTTTCTTCTGTGTCTTACTAAGTACAAATAGAAATATTGGTAATATGTGGTTTTAGAGAGAGTAGTTTGCATATTATTATTACTGCTTTATTGGAAGATTCAAAATGATCTGTACATTCTTAACTATGATATTATGTTCACATTCACATGTCTCTCATCTAAGCATATCTTCAATTATAGAAAATAGATCAGCACTAAAATTGGACTTGTACAAGCATAGTATTCCAGAGCTGAATGTAACCAATAGAATCCATCTAATTCATTCTTTTTATTCTTTGATGAGGAAACTGGTCATGTAACAGAAATGGGCCCTGTAGCAAACTTGTTGCAATGCATTTATTATTTAAAGACATGCTAATTGCTATAGTCTATCTAAAGTTGCATATGCAAGTGCTACCTAAAGTTCTAAAAGTTTACTCACTGCTGCAGCTGCAATATAACAAAGTCTACATGATGCAGATGGCTACATAGAATTTATGGAAAGAAAGCAATTAATGATTGTTATGACTAACGGAAAATGCCATAATTAAATTGTTCTACTTATTTCTATCTAATTTCACACTGAATTTGTTCTACTTATATAACGCAATCCCCATGTTCTGAAGATTATGTAACTGTTAATTGGTCTGAGGGATTGGTAACTGAATGATGCATGCATAGGTCAGATTAAGGACAAAAATAAATACCCACCAAAGGTGAAATTTTATCTGGCTCAAGAGGGTTAAGAACAGTAGAAGATCTAATGTCTGTTTATTAAATGAACAAAAAGCATGACATGGTTTTTTTAATTGCTGCTGTATTTAAAATAACAGCCATGCTTAACTTATGTCTTAAAATCATTTGCCACAAAAAGTGGAGGAAAACAAATTTTAGCATATCAAGGTGTAATAAAGATTTTGGAAAAATAGCTTATAAGGAAAAGCTAGTAAAGAAACATTCTTATGTCAACAAAAATGAAAAAGCAACCTACGGAATGGGAGAAGATATTTGTAAATCGTGTATCTGATAAGGGGTTAATATCTAAAATAAATAAAGAACACATTCAAGTCAATAATAAAAAAATAAGCAATCCAATTAAAAAATGGATGGAGGTTTTGGATAGACATTTTCCAAAGAAGACATATAGACAGCTCACAGGTACGTGAAAAGATGCTCAAGGTCACTTATCATTGGGGAAATGCAAATAAAAACCACAGTGAGCTATCACCTCACAACTATTGGATTGACTGTTATCAAAAGGGAAAAATAAGTGTTGATGAGGATGTGGAGAAAAGGGAACCCTTATGCACTCTTGACAGGAATGTTAATTGGTGTAGTCACTGTGAAAAACAATATGTAGATTTCTCAAGAAATTAAAAATAGAAATACCATGTGATCCAGCAATTTCACTTCTGGATATTTATTGGAAGAACAAAAACACTAATTTGAAAAGATACCTGTGTCCCTATGTTCACTGAAGCATTATTTGACTAAGACGTGGAAACAGCCTAAGTGTCCATCAATGGATGAACAGTTAAATATATGGTATACATATAAGATGAAATATTATTCAGCCATAAAAATGGATGTCAATGGATCTTGAGGGCATTATACTAAATGAAATAGAGAAAGACAAATACTCTATGATCTCACTTCTACGTGGAATCTTAAAACAAATGAGCTTGTAGATACAGAAAATTGTTGGTTATCACAGGCAGGGGATGAGGAGGGTTGAAGTGAATGAGGGTTGTCAAAATGTACAAACATCCAGTTCTAAAATAAATAAGTCATGGAGATGTAATGTACATCATGGTGACTATAGTTAATCATACTGCATTGTATATTTTAACATTGCTAAAAGAGTAGATTTTAAAAGTTCTTATCACACAAAAACATTGTTACTGTATGTGGTAATGTATGTTAACAAACTTATTATGGTGATCATTTTGCAATATGTACATATACTGAGTCATTATGTTATACACCTGAAATAATATGTCAATTGCATTTCAATAAGAAAGAAAAAATATTTCCATAGAACCAGAAGATTGGATATCTAGCAGTACATACATTGTGGTATCAGTGACTTTAGCAAATGCACCTAAATATTAATTTGAAAAATGCTCTGACACACAAGATATGTTAGAAAACAGGAAAATAGTAATTTTCAAAAGTGTGCAGCAAATATAAACCTGGAAACTGTCATATCTTATTTGCTGTTTATAAATGGTGATACATGGTTTCTTCTGTCTTGGCTCTTTAAAGTATATTATACTATAATGGCTGTTCTCAAATTCTGACATATGTCTAGGTGGTACTTTGGATTCTAATGAAGTATTAGACTCAGTTTTTTCCGATTTTATTGAGTGGCACAGGTGGTAAATGGCAAAGATGAGGCTAGCCCCTCTTGTACCATGGTTACACTGGTTTCACTCCTCTGCTCTGCCCTGCACAGCCTTTTAGTGGGAGGCTATGGGCTATGTTGAAAGTGGACAGACTTCTAAACTGTCCTGATTGGAGCAAAAGAGAAAAAAAAAATGAGTATTTGGTGGTAAAAAGAAAAAAAGACCACAGAAGAGCATTCCTAGGAAAGCCTGTATGAGAGTCTGATATTTAGCAGTGAGAGCAGGCAGTTGAGTATCAGGCTGTGGCATTTGAAAGAACTGAGAGTGAATGAGTGCCTGAGGCTCGAATTGCATGACTTGTCCAGGAGGAAGTTTAACCAATGGAAAGTGTGATGGCTGCTCCAGCCTGATGGAGTAACCTGTCACGGCAAGGCAGGGCGTTTATGGAGACTGGTGAATCCCCTAAGCAGTCTTGGACTTAGATGGATGGCTTGTCAGCTATTTTCCCTCTGAATATACAGTGTTTCCCTGCTTACTACAGAAGCAAGGAGTTTGGGGGAGAATTCTCTGTTAAAGATAGGACAGATCTTCTCCTGTCTCTGGAAGTGTGTGCATTTCACAGCTTTAAAAAGCACTTTGCCTTGCTATTTTTGACAAGTGAGTGTGCAAAATTCTCTCCATGACAAAATAGAATTGTGAGTGTAAGTAGGGAAAGGAAGGGGAACACAACTTCTCTGGCAGGCCTTTCAAGCCCCTTTACTCACTTCGTTATAGTCATAGTTATAAGAAGGGGAAAGAAGTGAAAGGATTAGCACTGAGCTTGTAGTATGTGCTAAGCAACGCTCTTAGGCGGGAGGTACTGTCATCAAGCCTGTTTTACAGATGAGAAAGCAGAGGTGCTGAGAGAATGTGGAGCTTGAACTAGAACCCAAGCAAGGCTGTGCTCCCTTTTACATTGTTGTACATTGCCTGCCATCTATCTCTATAGACATTTACTTTTCCTGAATATGCACTGTAGCAATGAGTCTTTTTTATCCCATTATAATTGTTTAGCAGTTTTATTCAGGTGTAATTGATTTACAAAAGCCTGTGCATACGTAATGTATACAATTTGATGAGTTTGGGCATCTGCTTGCCTGTGAATCACCACCACAGTCAATATAATGGATTTATCTCTCACTATTAAAAATTCCCTGTGTCTATCTGGTTTTTTGTTTTTTTGTGGGGGTTTTTTTGGTGTGTGTGTGATAAGAACAAAATGTGAGATCTCTTCTCTTACCAAATTTTTAAGTGCACAGAACATTATTGTTAACTCTACAGTATGGTTTATATTATAGTTAACAACCTATTCATTTCAGCGTAACTCCGCACTGTGTTGTTGTACAGCAGACCTCTGGAGCTTATTTACCTTGCATAACTGAAACTTGATATCAATTGAACAACCAGTCCCCAGTATGTCTTTAAAATAAGGGACATCTTTTTTTTTTTACTGCTTCATGAACCCATACACATCCTCAAGAACCCACACACATGAACCCTGTGTTTCACTTCTTATCGTATTTTTCCCACATTGTCAAACAGATAGCAGCCAACGAATCAGTATTTGTTGTGTGGAACTGGTTATAGCAGTTCTGCAGCTCTGCATTGCTTGCCTTTCACGTTTCTCTCTAAGAGACAGACCAGTACCCATTTTATAACTTGGCAGAACATCTGCAAGTCGCTTCTTTGCTCTGGCATAATGGAGCCTTGGCAGGAAGCTTTAGGTTGCTTTGCCTCTACTAGGTGTCAGCTCTTGTAAGGCGTTCTCAGCTGTGAACTTTCTGTTGGTATGGGCTGACCTATAAGAGGGAGTAACACTTGGAATGATGTGTGTAATTCACTCCCACTTGGATGAACCAACTAATTGCATCTGCCAAGCACTCAGTTGAAATGTGCCGCATTCCTTTATATTTGCATGTTTTAAATCTAAAAAATTTAATTCAGGTCACCAAGGATGCTCATATTAGGAGTGACTGACTAGTAATTAAATAGGATCCAACCTACCTGAAGAAATCTTTAGGCAAACAGAAAGAATGAAAATATTACCATGCTCTTATATATACACTAGAAGCTTTTTACCCCATAACGTTCTCAGGGACTCACTTCTTGGGAACAAAATACCTAAATTGTGTCCTTCATTAAATTTATACATATAATTCTGTTAAGAACTCAACCTCTGGCTTTTATATACTTGAAGCAACTCTATTCAGGTTGTATTTGGAGGATCTGTGATTCACAAATCCAAAAACCTCTCCCAGCATTTTGAGCTAATCAATTACCTAATGCTGAAAGGTCTCTCTAGTTATTTTAGGTATTGGTCATAAACATGAGATGTTGATGCAATCGTTATTAACTGCTACTATTAATAAGTGAAGATGAAATCAATAGCATATATAATTGACCCTTGAACAATGTGGGTGTTAGGGGTGCTGACCCCCAATACAGTTGAAAATCTGTGCATAACTTTTGACTCCCCAAAAACTGAACTATTAATAGTCTGCTGTTGACCATTGACCTGAAGCCTTACCAATAACATAAAGTCAATTAGTACCTATTTTGTATGTACATTTATTATATATTCTATTCTTACAATGAAGTAAGTTAGAGAAAAGAAAATGTCATTAAGAAAATCATAAGGAAAATACATTTACTGTACTGTACTGTATTTATTGAAAAATCCACATATAAGTGGACATGTGCAGTTCAAACCTGTGCTATTTAAGTGTTAACTATTATTGGAATATTACATATATATGTTGGTAGCTTAATTTAATGTGTGTGTGTGCATGCACATGTGTATGCATTCTCTTCACTTTGGAGGAAAATCGCCACTATGTTGGTTCAGGCCAGGTACTGACATGTTGAGCCTGCAGATTAACAGAAGCAGAGAAGAAAGGAAAGCCTAGAACCTGAGGGCTCTGTGTACAGTATTCATCTTACAGACTAGGAATCTCACAGACTAAGAATTGCAGAACTTCAGATGATGATACTTTTGGTGTATTGAATACATTTGATGGATTTTAAGTATGTTTTTACTCTAAATACCAACACAGCAAATACCATATGATTTCACTTATGTGTGGAATCTAAAAAGAAAACAAAACAAATGAACTAAGCAACAATATACTCAAAGACACTGAGAAATGACTGGTGGTTACCATAGGGGAGGGGTTTAGGATGGGTGCATGAAGTAAGTGAAAGGGATAAAGAGGCACAAAATCATAATATAAATTAGTCACAGGGATGAAAGTACATCATAGAGAATATAGTCAGTAGTTCTGTAACATTTTTCTATGTTGACATATAGTAACTAGAATAGTTAGGATGAGGATCTAATAATGTATATAACTGTTAAATCCCTCTTATATACTTGAAACCAATAATTTATACATCAACTATAGTTCAATTAAAAACATATATAAAAATACATACCAACACATAGATAAATGTCTATTAAATACACAGTGTTGGTTTGTAAACATACATATTAACTTATACTTCTTTAAAATGGACAGTAAAAAGTCATGTTACTAGAAACAATATTTCATAAAAGAATTAAGTTTTCTAGAAACGGATCAACTCTACAGTTCTTTGAATAAAGGCAATTCTTACATAATTACAATGATAATAAAGCAAAAGAAAGGTCTTAACTCAGGAAGTTCAGGAAGTTCCTTCTTTCCCATGAAGGAATTACGGTTTAGTTTACTATCCTTTCAACTCTTAACATGGCAATATATATTACTGACATCAGCATTTCTTGGCAGTTGTGGTGTAACAGGAGACATGTGGAATTTTGAATCAGACAAACGAGTTCAGATCTATTCTGGCTACTTATTAGCTACTTGAAAGTGAACATTTATGAATTGCAGGCTCTTTTATCCTTTAAATAGAAATAAAAAAAGCATTGTAATGTTATCTTGAAGGCTAAAGAGAAAGCCTATTGAATAGAAGCCCAAGTTATTCTAATACCTAGAATGAAGGAGAAGCTCCAAACCACCCGCCGTTATTGGATGGTTGGCTTGAAGCATCAGAAAGCAGCAAATGGATTTGATAAAAATGAAAGGGGGTCTCGCAAGAGGTGAGCCATGTGTGGTTATCAGGTCAACCCAGCAGGGAGGCCCATTCATGGCTAAAATACCTGGTAAGCATTCTGGCTGTCCCTCTACACCACTTTGGTGAATTTCACTTGCAAAATACTGCTGTTTTTAGGTTTTTCACCATCGGAGAGTTTATAGATATGAACATTAAGATGGCAAAGCTGAGAAACCATAGAAATCATTAAAAAGTATTTTCCTCATTTAGATTTGTGTAAGGAACAGCATCATATTGCTGATGGGGAAAAGTAGGCAAGTCAATCATTTCTGAAGTTAGTTCGCCTTTTCAGACCACCATTTTTTGGAAAGGAAGAACTATTTCACTAAGTGTTTCCACTGGTTAGAAAACTATAGTTCATAGGGAGTTTTATCACTTATAAATCTGGTATGCTGATGAAGGTCAAGTGGAGCTATTTTATAAGGTTTGTTTTATTAGATTATGAAATTTCCCTTCCCTGAGCTTAATTTGTGATGGAAAAAAGAATTCATCTTTTCCCCCCCATAGACCTCTCTTTTTGTCACATGTCCGGTCCGATTTTGAGATTAAAGAGTTTTATTTAACCTCTGAGTCAGATGTTACATATTTCATTCATCTCCAAGCCAATTATGTGCAGATTCTACTTTCTGAACCCGATCAGTGAGTCTCAGAGAAGTCAAGGTTGGTCAGCGAAGGAGAGGACTTTTGTCTGCTGTATTGTACTTTGTGTTTGCTTTGAAGCATCAAAACCATTGCTTCGGTTCATTATCACCAGAGTGTGTGGAGGTGGCCCAGAACACAGACATCTCCATCAGGGTGAGAAGACTTTAGAGCTTTGCATCCCTTTAATCTTTGTAAATGCAAAATGTACTTTGTCAGGGGGACTTAAGATTTCATATTATTCTGCATCAAAAGACTTGAAGTTATTTTTCTTCTCAAAAGGAGTCTATGGTATCAACAGTTGCATATTGTTTCTGTGTTGCAAATCAAACAGCTTGGAAGAAAAGTTTTGCCATGTTTTTGAAAGGGCAGCACAAACTGTGATCATTATGGATCAATCTGACAGTTCATCCTCATGAACTTTAATTGTTTCAACTGAGTGGCAGTTGCAAATTAAAGCAATGTAAGATCAAAACTGTGTATTATATGCACCACATCCAAAATTTTACTATCTGGATTTGAATAGATCATTCAAAGAAATTCTACAGTTGAAGCAATGATTAATTTTTCCAAGTGTTTCTTTTGACTTATAGTAAGTCCCTTTTCTAGTTCATAACTATTCCAACATAATTTTCCTAGGCAAATGTAGCTGTTTTTGTTTTTAGCACACTGATAAAATATTCTATTTATATCTCTCAGTCATAATAGTATCCAGTGTATACATTTGTGCAAAGTATTGGGCACAAAATTAGATTTTTGTATTAATTAGTAGTTATAAGGGAAATTATTGAACTGCAGATTAAGTATTCTCAGTCTGATCCAAACTTTCCTATGGAGCACTGCATTGTCCATCCTGTTACCTCCATCAGGTAATTCAGTAAGAAGAAAACCAATTTAAGGAAATGAGTTTATGATCATAGATTACTAAAACAATAACAGCACCATACATGGGGGGGAAAGCGATGTAATGCAAAATTAATTAATTCACTGCTTTTCCTTAGGGAATTTGGAATTTGGATAGTTAAGTAAGCTGAAGAATCTGAATGCCCTCGGATGAGTTAGTTTGCATTTATGATGATTTTAGATATTTATAAAGGTAGAAAACAACTAAATCATTTATTTCTTTTGATGGAAAATAATCATTAAATAAGTGACTTGGATGAAAAACTGGGATTCTCACTGCAAACGAATTTGTATTATCTGAGGAACAGGAAGCAGTCAACATACAGACTGATGACATGTTCTTTGGCTCAGATTAATACTGTGATGGATATTTTAATTTTGTTCCTTTTGATGGACTGAGGAAAATGTAATTCAGGGTAGAATTCCCCAAATAGTAACATCAATGTGGTTAGTTGAAGTTAGAGTAATTTCTGTTTTTACAACCATAGATATGTGAGTTTTAAAATAAGAACATGATAAAATAATTTTTTCATTAATGTAGTGACATTCCACTGTGTCTTAATGGTTTACATTTAACAAAACCAATATTGATTGCCAAGTATAACCAGTGATAATGATTTATATAAACATGGAGAATTTCAAAATAGAAATGATTAGTGGGATTTAATCTCACATATTTTTTTGACTGGGACAGACTTAGAAATTACCTCATTTATTCACTTCACTGTGGAGGTAGATATGTTACTTTCTAGGCTTAAGTAATTTATTTCATGGCATATCTTTATATCAAAAGAGATAATGTAAACATTTAAAAACACCAAGTTTTAGAGCTGCATGGGCTCAATCAGTCCAGGTTCTCTCAGGTATCCATCAGGATGCTTTTAGCTGCAGGTAACAGAAAACCCTGCCTCAAGCTATCTCGAAGTTGGCTTAGGCAAGGAGACATTCATTACCTCACAGAAGGATTTCTGAGGTAGGCTGCACCCTGGGTGTGGCATGGCAGTATCCCTGAAGTTCTCTGGTTTGGATTTGGTCTTCACAGTGTTGGTTTACTGTTCAAATCAGCAGCAAGATGACTGAGTGCCCGAGCCCCCACTGTTCAGAGGAAGCTGTGAGACCATTCCTTTCTTATGCTTCTTTTTGAAGAGGAAGCAATTCTTTCCCAGAGGCTTCCATGCAAAGGCACTCTCATTTCTTGCTGGGCCACATGTCAGAGATGTGGAATTACCATGATTGGTGTAGAGGAGCCTGACCATCTTTGGAGCTAGGAATCAGGGTTTACTTCCCCTGAGTCAAGCAGTGTGCGGTTGTCAACTGAATACAACTAAGATTCCTTTTGAAAGGAAGGAGAGGAGAGATGGTTGTTGTGTAGGTAGTCATCAGTCAATTTGCAAATAAGGAAATAATGGCTCAGAGAAGACTTATAAGGTGCCCAAGTTACAAGCTTAGCCCAGTTAGTTCAGTATTATTGTCCACATTTTTTACAATGTTTTCCTGGGGCTTTAAAAAAACGGTCACTTTGGTCGTACTTACCACTTCAAATGAAGAGAAATTTTACCTGTCTGGAGTTGAATGAAAGCTGAGACAAGCCACGTGATGTTATACATCCTCCGGGAAGATATGTCTGATCCTCCCATGAGCTCACTACAGACCCCTCCTTCTTAGAACTTTTCACAGAGATATTTTTATTTATCTGTATGATTAATTGATTATAACTTTTTCTTTTTATTAAATATCACTAGGGACACTGCCTCCTTTTGCTTAGCACTATGTTCATGGCCCATAATCGGATATTCCACAGAAGAATGAATGAATAAATCTAGGCTTTTTCAATCCCATAATCATAAAATAAAAGAAGCAGTGTCATGTGTCCCACTATGAGTAGACTGTACTCCCAGGTAACATGTAGACAGGCTCCCAGGGTCCCAAGTAAAAATAACTATGAAACAGGCCATGTCATATGCCAGATGAACATTCAGACAGTAAGTGCCATCCAACTTCAGGGAAGTTTAATGAAGAGGGGATGGTGTTCAGAAACTACCTCTTAGAGGAGGGAGAATTTGGACTAGGAATTGGTGGAATGGTGGGACAGGCAAGTGGAAAGGAGGGAATCCAATCGATCCAATCGAGGAAGACAGGACAGGATCAGGGATATAGAGGACAAGGGATGTAGAGGCTAACATAGCCCTAAGCATTAAGGGTAATAACAAAATCCAGAGGAGAGTTCTGTTTTTCAGAGAAGGTGATTAGTTTGTGTTACATGATTTGGGTTGGCAGAGTCAGGGGGACACTTAGAGATGTCTGCCAGGCTAGATATGCATGTGCAAGTGAATTTCAAAATTAGGGGAGCTGGTGCTATAGAGAGAATGTCATGTGCAGGTGAAAGTCAAAATCATGTGAGAGCTGGAGATTTACAGCACTTAGCCAAAAAGTAACTGGCACTTATGTATCTCCATATATATTTATTGAATAGAAACTAAACTTTATTTGCCAGAATATTTTGAGTTGGCAGGGACAGAAACTCATCAGATACTGACTTAAAGACTGAATCTGGGGGCTTGTGTAGCAGAATAATCCAGAGACAGGGCTGGCTTTAGGCATGACTGTGTCAGTGTGTTCAAATGATTATAGAGATTTCTTTCTGTTTTTCAACTCTGCTTTGTTCTGTGTTAGCTTTTTCTCTGGTGGGCTCTTTAATTTTATGGCACATTTGACCACCTTAGCCTCCATTGCAGAAAGAAAGCTCCTCTTTTCCACTAGAACTCAATCTGCCTGGAAAAACATGGAACATAAGCCAGCATCCCTGAATGAATCACCGTGATTCTGATTAACCACGCCCATCCCTAGAATCTGGGGTAGTGTAATGTCCACCAAAATTCACTTAAACAAACCCTAAAAAGTGGTAAGGATGAGGATAATTTTATAGAAAATCAAGTTTCTTTTGCTACAAGAGAGGATGCAAGGAAGGTAAATATGATACAAGTTCACTATAGATTTTATGGTGGAATCCCGCTGTTAAAGTGTAAGCCTGCACCTACTTTATCTCACATTTCCAGGGCAGGAGGAAGGTGGAGCTAATGAAGGAGAAACAAATGAATCAGCAGGGGAGACTGAGCGATGACTGTGAAGCACAGGTGGGAGCTAGTCAGGTCCATTTCTTGATACACGACTTCTGTGGAAGGCTTCTAGGGACATAGCTCCAAAATGGCATATTCCCCTGGATAAAACATAACAATGTCTCCATCCCTGCAGTGTAGGTTCTTTTCAGTAATTTAGAAATAACAGCAAGACATTCAGAAGTCTGGAGACTGCGATGAAATAGCTAGTTATGACATCTTACATCTTTCCTTACCAGACTCAAAGCATGTGACTCAGACTTTTTAAGAAGACAGAACATCCTATGTAAATGATTTACTGTATGGCATTTGTAATTCAGGGTTTTTAAAGAGGTTTTCAAAAGAAAGAGAAGGAAGAGGACAAATGTCAGTATCTAATGACTTAAAGCTTCAATTTCTATCTTTTCTTTAAGTATTTTAAGTCCTATTCAGGACTGCTTAGCTTCAACTCAGCAGGAAGCTGGCCTTGCGCTTCTGTCATGCTGGCTTCCACCTTCTGACGTGCATTTTGCCTCCTCCTCTGAGACAGTATAAGGCCACCACTGCTGAGTCAAGGGATGGGCCGGCACTCCTGCTTAGTGACTAACGTAGCCCCGGTCACAGAATGCCCTCATCAGAGCGGTCAGGACCATTCCTAGCATATCTTAAGTGCTCAGCAAATATACATGTTGTTACTGCTCTTACAGTTACAATTATGAAAAATCTGTTCATTTGGCAAATGACAGCAGCTAGCACATTCATCTGTACAGGAGCTCACCTATTTTCTGATCTTTCTATGAAATGCTTGTCATATCCCAAGACCCCCATCACTATTCCTGGACCTGAACCTCACATTTAACAGCTGTTTTTACTTTTTGAATGTTCTTTCTGGCTTCTGCTTTTAGCGATTTCAGTGCTTTTTCTCCATATTTTATAGTTTTTAGGGCTACGGTTCCTCCCCATCCCCAATGATTAGGTGTCTGACTTATTTTTTGAGGTATACCTATTTTATGCAAATTGTAAAAGCTACAATATAATATATATGTGTACATTAGTGTATTTCTATATATACATATGTATATATACATACATATGGACACTCACATTAGTGTCCATACTAACCTAAAGCTTTAATGAGATAGAAATCATGCACATGCCTTTCTGTCAAGAATAACTGTTTAGCAGCTGTATCTCAAAGACAATTGCCCTTGAGGCGCACACTCACAACTGCTGTGATGATTATCATTTTCTGTGTCCTCATCATATTCTGAGGAATGTGCTAAGTCATTTACATATATTATCTTACCCTATTTCATCTTGACTGTAACCCACTGGGGTGGTCTTCTCCCTGTTCTGTGTATGTGGGAGCTGGGGGCCGAGATGTAACTCACAAAGTGGCAGAACCAAGCCGCATGCAGAGGCATGTCTGTCCCCAGCAACTGTGCCTCACCTGTGCCTGTGGTGCCAGTTGACTGGGCACCTGTCACCTCCAGCACCCCCCAGCGCTGTTCGAAACAGATTTACACTTCCTTACACCTAAAACATGGTATGAGCCAAACAAAACAAAAAACACTGTGAGTAAAAGGTATGCCACAGCATAGTGATTATAATCAATAATGTTGCATTACATATTTGAAAGTAGCTAGAAGAGTACATCTTACACGGTCTCATCACAAGAAAAAAAATGATCTATGGTGGAAGACATTAACTAGACTTATTGTGGTGATCATTTCTCAATATATACCAATATTGAGTCATTACATTGTACACCTGGAACAAATACGTTGTTTGTCAATTTTACCTCAGTAAAAAAAAGTACTCCATGGAATAAGACACATTTATCACATTGCTATTCTGAATGCTTAGATATTAGAATATGAAATAAATAAATATTGATATGAAGGGCTCTGCTGTACCAAATTACTATTTTCTCCTTTTTGAAGACTGGCCAGTATGTGTATTTTACTTTCCTAGATATTCTTTTCATACTGTACCTGGCAATTAAAAAAAAATTCGTCTTGTTCCTGTGGGTTATATTGATAGTTTCCAGTAGTTTCTCTAGAGAATATGTAAATCTGGATGTATATATGCATACATATATGGTGCTTCCAGAACAGGATAAATACCTGGGAAATATACTGCCTTTGAAAGCAGGCCCTGCAAAAATGCATGAAATGCATATTGCTCCAATTTTCTGCTAAAATGTCCATCTCTGTGGGGAGTGTTACTTTCCGGAGCTGCAACATCAGAAATCAATTCTGCTCATGGAAATTATTGAAGATTAAGAGCAAATACCAAGTCCAAAATCAATGAGATGTGATTATCTTATCTATGCAAGTACTGAAAAGTTTTGGTCACCGAGAGAGTATATGAATTTTAAAAATGGTTTAGTGAGACTTAACCATCAGAAAACTAATTTGATTTCTTTTCTAAGGGAGAATATTTAGAAAGTAAATTCCAGAAACTACCATAGTATATAAGACAAGAACATTTTGTGTCTCTCTCTTTTTTGATAAGAACTGTGCTGTTCTTTTTTTAAAACTGCAGTTTACAAAATATGTCATAACTTAAACTGGCATATATAAGCAAGATGTGGCAAGTGTTCCTTAGCAAATTTTCAAGGGATTGGAATGTTTCCCAACCCTTTCGAAGAGAAAAGATGAAGTATTTTTCTTTTGGACTCCCAAAGGAGGATATTATTAAATACAAATGCAGGGGATTTTGAAGTTGCTCAACAGGTTATTATTTTGATATTCTGCTTTTCTCTCTAAAGCTTTAGTATTGTCATTTTCAATGGATCATCAGATTTCACAGAGAAAGATTAATATTTTTTTCTTTTTAAGTTTTGGTAAGTTAAATCTCGAAAATTTTGGCTGCAACACTACTAGATTCTGAGATATTCCTGGAGCCTAAAATCAGATACCTATATTTCTTCAGACTAATTCTTTTGGGATGTTGTGAAATAATTGCAAGGTAAAAAGTGCACATCCTATCCTTTCAACATATTTTCTTTTCCAAAAATGAACCCAATAGTTGAAATTTAAGCAAATGAATAAACTTTCAACAGCTTTAGTCATAAGCTGTATAACTATAGAAACAAAGCCAGCATTTACATAACCAAGAAAAATTCCTGAGTACATTTCTATTGCCAATCCTAACTAGGTTTATCTCACTCATGTTGGATGAAGATCAGGTTCTATTTCCTTTGTTTTTAGTCCAATGCAAAGAATATTTCAGGAATACATTCTTTGATAGTGTATATAGACTACAACAGGCCCTAAGTTGCTGTTTTTTTTTTTTTAAGTCTCATCACCCTCTAAAATAGAGGTTGCAAACTGAAATGTCTACAGGGCTCAGTAGGGAATGTACATGAGTGAAGGTGGAGACTGTTACAAAACTGAACCCCTGTTTAAAGGAATCAACAGCCATTCAGCTTCAACAGTGTTGGCCCCTGGAAATTCAAAACCACTCCTAACAGCGCTCCCTTAAAAAAAAAAGAAAACAGAAATTCCTTCATTATTATTAATGAGAAATATACTGATTTCTATATGTTATAGCATAATTGATTTAAAAAATAATGTGGGGGCCAAAAAATCACACCTGTAAGCCACCTGTGACCTGAAGACTATCAACTCACCAATTCTGGTTTAAAGCATGACACTGTCTGATGTCTCCATCAAATAATATTTATCGAGTGCTGGAGTGTGTTCTCTGGCAGGTCTTCTGTTGTTTTTAGTAGTGATGCTCTGCCTGTTCTCCTCCCCTGAATCACATCATTTCCCTTAACTGTGTCTATTTTTCCGCTAGCTTGCAGATGAAATTCTTGGTTTAAAATGGGAGAGTTTGACATAGCATAAAGCCCATAGCAAAAGGAATCACTTTTGGATTCCTAATCTTGTTACTATTCTGGTGCTCATGCCAGAGATTCTTTCTTCTTCCTGAGACAGTATTGTTCTTATTGTCCAGTTTTAGTCGTTTTTTCCTTGTTCCTAAAAGCATGCCCTGATGCCAAATCCTTTAGGACTGGGCAGTACATTGTGAAAGTTGTTTGAGTTTGATGTTTAACCCTTGTTCTCCAAGCCTATAGAGTTTGGCATCTTCCATTATTTACCGGATGGCACGGATGCCAAACTGCCTGCCTTCCTTAGTATTCATTGCCTCGTTATAAAACTTTAATTGCTTTTCAAGACCTCCCTATATTGTTGTGACATCCCTGATACCAGCAACTTGCCTGTCCAGTTTTCTTCTTCATTCTGGATCGTGCATTCTGAGATGGATTTATTCTTTTAATTATAACTCTTTATGCCTCAGTGGTAGATCTGTTTCTTGTCTGTCCCTGTTAGCCAGATCTTGTTCAGATTAACCCTTCATGTCTGGGTCTGACTGTAACGTCAGGTTAAAAACCCTTGGGAGTTCCTTTCGTAACTGCTTTTGTCATGGGAAAAACACAAGGAGTAATAAAATATTGCTGTCCGCATGTACTCAACCAATTCAAATGGACTTACTCTTTCTTATACAAAAGCTACTGTGTAGGTGTCTTATATGAAAAAATAGTTTGATGCTTATTTCATCAGTATAACCAATTGATACAGTAATTAATTGTCTAACTTCCTGATGATTCATTGAAGAATAAATGTCAATGCTGGTGGAATGGGTAAGTTACCAGCCTATTAAAATCCTCTTGTAGAGTTGAAAGAAAAGACATAGAGGTTGCTGGAATGACTAAGGTATTACCTGTTAAAATCCCCTTTTTAGAATGCCACATCTTTTTGGGATTGTTCTCAAAGAATGGGTAACCTCTAATGGATTATTATTTAGATCAGTGAGCTTGAACAACAGCCCCAAAGAGCTGAATACTGATATTTCAAAGTTCCTTTGAAAATCAGTTTTTAAATTCCAAATTCCAGTAAATTCAAACATATTCATGTAGCCTCCATGATACTTGTCATGTTGATACATTTTGTTTTATTATCAATAATTTACACCATCCTTCTTTCTGCTTTCTACCCCTTTGTGTGAGCCTGGGAAAAGTGACCCAGGAAGTGTCAAATAGCTTTGAAATATCTCAAGAGCATGAGGAAATCTTCCATTAAAGATATTTGAAGGTTGTAAATTAAAACCACAATGAGATATCACCTCACACCAGTAAGAATGGCCACCATCCAAAAGACTAAGAACAACAAAATGCTGGCGAGGATGCAGAGAAAGGGGAACCCTCCTACACTGCTAGTGGGAATGTAAGCTAGTTCAGCCATTGTGGAAAGCAATGTGGAGGTTCCTCAAAAAACTGAAAACAGAAATACCATTTGACCCGGGAATCCCACTCCTTGGAATTTACCCAAAGAATACAACTTCTCAGATTCAAAGACATATGTACCCCTATGTTTATCGCAGCACTATTTACAATAGCCAAGATAATGGAAGCAACCTAAGTGTCCATCAGTAGATGAATGGATGTGGTACATATACACAATGGAATACTATTCATCCATAAGAAAGAAACAAATGCTACCATTTGCAACAACATGGATGGACCTGGAGGATGTTATGCTCAGTGAAATAAGCCAGGTGGAGAAAAACAAGTGACAAATGATTTCCCTCATTTGTGGAGTATAACAACGAAGCAAAACTGAAGAAACAAAATAGCAGCAGATCAGAGATGCCAAGAAGGAACTAGTGGTTACCAAAGGGGAGGGGTATGGGAGGACGGGTGGGGAGGGAGGGAGAAGGGAATTGAGGGGCATTATGTTTAGATTTAGGGGTATTATGTGAGGGGTCATGGGGAAGACAGTGTAGCACAGAGAAGGCAAATAGTGAATCTGTGGCATTTTACTACATTAATGGACAGTGACTGCAATGGGGTATGGGTGGGACTTGATAATACGGGTGAATGTAGTAACCATATCTTTTTCATGTGAAACCTTCATAAGAGTGTATATCAATAATATCTTAATTTAAAAAAAACTTAAAAAAAGATATTTGAAGATTGGATCCAATAAACTGATTATGCTCCAGGAATTTCAACTACAATGAGGTAGAAACATTGCTAAAATGTTGATGATAGACTGAGCTTTCTCTGGCTTCATTTAATTATATATGATGGACTATATAAACTGCTTTCTGAAGGTAGAAAACTCCTATTTTCAATGCATTCCAATCTCACAGAGGAGATATAAATAAATATACAAAGAATAATGTATGTATACATGGAAACAAAATGTGATATATATAAAATGGAACATGTACTGATGTCACATATGTAGGTATGGTATTCTGTGGCAAATGGGGTACATGTTAATTGGTTTGACTGCATGTCCTTTATTTGCGTATCTATGGAAGTTTTTGAGAAGAAACCAGGGCCTTTGGGTTTTGCTTCTGAGGGAGTTAATGTTTGGTGGCATGGGGATATGGCATAGATGGAAGTTTGGAATCTTGAGGGAGAAGTGATTATAAGGAAATGCACTTTAAAAAAAAATCAAAGAGAACCATACTTGGCATATTTCTTTGAATATCATCGTAATATTAACACCTTGGAAGCTTATATATTTAATCCAGTGGACTTCTGTGAGCAGTTTTGCATTTGTTAGGGAATTACCTTTTTAAGCCATAAGTGTATTTTAAAATTATTTTCAGCGCTGGCAAGTATTAAGCCTTTTAAGATAAATAAGATTAAAAAAGAAAAAAGAAAAAGGTATTAGATGTTAATGTTGAAAAACAGTTATAAAAGTAGTAATTGGTGTATTTTTATAAACACACAGGTTTTAAATAATGAGCCTGATTTTTCTTGCATGACCTATAAAAGAGTTTTGCAGGCAATTAAAAGAAGAATTTCAAAAGTAGTTTAGGCAACATCAGTGTTAATGAATAAATACAAGTGTACCCAAAGTGATATTTTTGAAAGGAAAACATTTATTTGTGTATATACTTTTTTTTTTCAATTTCTTAGACCTCCTACAGTGAGAAGCAGTAAGAAGGTAAAACTGAGTCAAGGCAAAGTAACATACAAACAGTAGTGATAGGGCTGCTAGATAAAATACCAGATGCTGAATTCAATTTGAATTTTAGATAAATATATTTTTTTAGTGTACGAATATAAGTTTACTCCAAATATATTTGGACTTGTACTTACTTGTGCTAGCATATTATTTATTGTTTGTCTGAAATTCACATGTAACTGGGAGTTCCACATTTTTATTTACTAAGTCTGGTGATCTCAACTGCAGATCAATATTTGCTGTTTTCTTTTTTGGATAGACACATGTTGAATGCCTTCTTTGTAATAATATAACCCTATGTCTGTGGAAGTTACCTTGTACATGTTGCCCCAGAGAGTCTACACTCTAGTAGATGAGATAAGAAGTACGTAGAAAACCATATTTCAAGAGAAACTAAGTAAATGCTCCAAGAAAGACACAAACAAGGATAGTTCAAAGAGTAAAGTGGTTACTCCTGTTTAAGGAAATGAGGAAAGGGACAGTTGAGTTGATATTGGGTTTGGCCTGAAAGGATTGATGGGTTTTTACCCACCCCAAGATAGGGAAGAAATGGCACTCCCAGGTGAGGGAAAGCATTAATTTGGTGCAGTATTGAGTGTGTTTAAAGAACTACAGTTTGGTTAAAGCAGTGATTCTCCAACTTTAGAATCATCTGGAAGGCTTGTGAAGAAAGCACAGCCCCTTGGGTCCCACTTCCAGAGTTTCTGGCTCAGTAGGTCTATGTGGGCAGAGAATTTGCATTTCTATCAAGTTCCCAGGTAGTGCTGTTGCTGTTATGGTGACCACACTTAGGGAGCCTACGCTGGAGTGCAGCTGTGGGTGACTTGTAAAATAGGGTTGGGAATGTAGGTTGGGGTCCTGAAGTCTTGGCTGTCATACTCTGGAACTTGGATTTTGATTAATAGACAGTGGGGAGCCACTAAAGACTGGTGAGCCAAGTGATATATCAGATTGTGATAGGAAGATTTATGTGGTGACTGTGTGGGGTTGATTGAAAAGAGTACCTGCAGACCATAGAAACAAGGATAGTTAATAGCTGCTGCCTGCATTGTCTACAATAGCCAAGACCTAGAAATGACCTAAGTGTCCATCAATAGATGAGGAGATATGTCAAATGTGATACATGCATGTGTATGCATGTGTGTAATGGAATACTATTCAGCTCTAAAAAAGAAGGAAATCCTGCCTTTTGTGACAACATAGGTGGAATTAGAGGGCACTATGCTAAGTGAAATAAGTCAGACAAAGAAAGACAACTATCATTTGAAATTGCTTACATGTGAAATCTAAAAACAAAGCTGAGTTCATAGAAACAGAATATATTGGTTGGCAGGAACTTGGGGCAGGGGGAATGGGTGATGATGGTCAAAATTACAAACTTCCAGTTACAAGATGTGTAGGTTCTGGGTACCTAATGTACAACATGGTGGCTGTAATTAACAATACTGTATCGTATACCTGGAGGTTGCTGAGGGAATAGATCTTCAATTTTCTAACCACAAGAAATATTGGTAATTATATAAGTTGATGGATGTGTTGAAGTAACATTATTGTGGAAATCATTTGGCAATATATACGTATATCACATCATCACATTGTACACCTTAAGTTTCTACAATGTAACATGTCAAGTATATCTCAACAAAGCCGGGAAAATGCAAAAAGTGGCTGCTGCATTAGTCAGAAGAAGTCAAGAGCAGAGTCTAGAGAGGTAACATCAGGATCTGAAGGAATGGAGGCTTTGGAGAGCAGCTTGTTATTTGTGAGTGTTTAAGGAGTAGGCAATGTGTTTTATTTATTTATTTATTTTTATTAAGGTATTATTGATATAGACTCTTATGAAGGTTTCACATGAAAAGACAATGTATTTACTACATTCACCTATGTTATTGAGTCCTCCCCCCCATACCCCATTGCAGTCACTGTCCATCAGTAGAGTAAGATAGGCAGTGTGTTTTATTTAGCGGACTCTTCCTTCCCAAGGAGCCAGTTTCAAAACTGATATGAATTTGGTTTATCAAGATTGCTTGAAGTTTTGGAAAAATATTTACCAAAGTTTCTAAGTTAAATAAGTAGCTTTTGCCTGTTTGATTAAAACAGAACTTTCCCATCAACAAGTAACCAGTTAAAAAGGGGGCTGCTGTTTATTATAATAGAATGAAGTACTTACAGGTATTAGATAAGAGGCAGCCTAAGAGGTCAGTGAATATAGCTGCCCAGAGAATTTGACAAACATGTACTGTAGTGCCACAGGTTATATTGCTGATGTCTCATTTCAATTCGTGGGGAATGCATCCTAGATCTTTAAGATATTTTTGTAAGGACAGCTTTATCTTCTATACTCAATAATTCTTTAACTTTTATTCAACCATGACATTTCTTGTGGGCCACTGTTTGCCAGACTCTGTGATAGGATCTGGCTTAGAGATACGAACTAAGTAAAAGTGTTTCTTGGGGGTCACATTCAAACTAGCTAGATGCTGGTATGGAATGGGCATTGAGGAATCAGAATGGGTACTTTTCAGAAGCTCCACTAATGCCTTGTTAGTTGTGCTGAAAATCAGCTCTGTCGCTGTTAACATGGAACTTAGTAATTTTCATCCCTGTTTCTAAGTAAATGTTGATTAGGTTTTTTCTATAAAATTTGTGTGTTTAATTCTAAAAAATTTGGGAAAGTCTTGAATAATACAAAGAAAACATAATAATCACACACAATTACATAATCTTAACAACCAGAGAAACACTTAACATTTAGATGTATATTCTTCCATATAGTATACACTGTTTCAACCTAATTTTTCTGTTAATAATATGTATTTTCTCATGCCAGTGACTATTTTGAAATATAGTTTTATTAGCTAATAGCCATCATATAAAATATCATTACCGTACTCCATATTTTAAAATACCAAGTCACTTCCAATTTTCACTATTAAAATTTTTCTGCAGTATACACCTTTATATCTGAATCTTTGTTTCATCCTTGGTAATTTATTTGCTTTGGAATGCTTCATATACTAAGCTATTTTATTATGGAGGGAATCAAATGCTACCTTTATAAAAACAAATACATAAAAACTAAAATTGGATAAAACATTTTAATGCTTCCTTTGGCTCAGGGCTTCGCGACATGTTCCGCTTCGGCACACATAGAAAACTGTAGAGGTTGCTCACAGCTTGAGGTGAAAGAGGTTAGTATCTTGATTGTCTGTTGCATTAACTACAAAACCTTAGAGAAGTTCAGGCTAGGTTCTCAAGGTTTGTCAATTATCCCCAGGGTATTTATATTTATTTTTATTCCAGAGTGGAGGGCTAATTTTATAATATTGATATATCATCATAACTATATTTGTAAAGTGTGTTCATCCTTTACCTTGTATTAAATGGACAAAGGTTATGATTGAAATACTTAAGGATGGCTAAAATATTGGTTAGTAACTGATGGCAAATTTAGTATACTTATTTGCAAAATATAGATTATCCTGGTAACAAGGCTCTGATCACTGATTTTGGAATTCTTGAGAGTAATTTGGTGGAGGATCGTTTAAAGCACTTATATTTTCTCAAATACCTTTTACAGTTAAGATGTATACTGCGTTTAAGTTTAATCAGAATTATTTCCAAACCGTTCACTAAGTTTCCAAAACATTGGCTAAGTTTCCAAGCTATTCACTAAAACCAAGTTCATAACATGAATTGAGGGGATTTAGGGACTGGGTAATATAATGAATCATTCCTGGAATCCCCAATAGTTTGGAAACCATGAAGGTCTGAAAGAGTCATGCAATCCATATTTCAGTCTCTCTTCTGGCTTCCACTGTTCCATGTTTACCTCCTTCAGAAAATCCAGCTCCAGGTGGCTTTTCTATGACTCATGAGCTTCCCAGTGTTCTGCAGCAATGTCACCCCGTTGCTCCATTGGCGTCCACAATGTTCCACCCTCTAGTGGTCATGGGACTTTGGGAAGATCAAGAGCTGTCTCTTGCTGGAAAAGGTCAAGGAATCTAGACTAGAAAGCTACAAGTAGCAGCAATTTCAGTAATTCTACTGAAGATTACAGAATATTCAGGCATAAGGAGAGCAAGTTCTAGTAACAATTTAGAAATGAGAAGTGTTGGCTGTTAAAATCTTCCTCCCTAACCTTGTCATTCTGTCAAGGAGAAACTAAGCCTGGAGGCATTGAACTCATTCAAGATCACCAAGGGAGTTCTTGATGGGACTGAACGGAGGACCTCGGTCTCCTGAAAGAAACAGCTATGGTAGAAAGCATAGCTATGTGGGACTGGAGACGGTGGGAGGAGTAGAAAAGTTAGTTTATTCCTTATTTTTTTGATTCAAGAAGAAATACTGTTTTTTTTTACAATCCTTTCGAGCCTCGCCATCTAAATTCTTTCCTTGCCACAAATGTTTGTTCCATGTGTTTGATTTTCTTTTCCCATGGATACAGAGCTCTAATTGTATAACGAAGTCCAAAGGATTGCTTATAAAACATCTCTTTGTGACCAATTTTGTGCAAAGTTTTTATCCTTTAATGTGAGATGTGCTTATATTAGTAATATTTCGGATATAAGGTGCATCATCGACCTACTGAGACTTACCAGTGACGATTAACTTTAAATAGGCTCTTCAGATCTAGAGAGCATTTACTCTCACAGTGGTCTAATATGATTAGGAAAAGTTCTGTGGTCTAATTAGGAAAATTCAGATATTAATTTCAGTTTTTCTTCTGCATACCTATTCAAAGTGGTCTGGGTTAGCCAGAGGCTTTTCTCCACTTAAAGGTTTATAAATGAATGTATTTAGAGTCAAAATTAATAGAAAGGGGAATAAAAAGTGAATAGGACAAATGATCGCATGCTTTGTGCTATGGGGTTCTCTGCCCTCTTTCCCAGCCAGGGATACTCCTGGAATAGTGTGGTTCAGGAAATCTGCTTGTCTTAAGGGTCTCAAAGGCCCAACCCAGGCTCTGTGTGGGTTATCAGTATTTTAATTAGGTAGAATTCCTAGTATTTCCCTAGGAATTCTTTCCCTTCTAATGGAGACAGTTTGGGCTGAAAAGGAGCCATGTGGAAATAAACCAGAAACTCTGATTTGCTCAGGGTCCAGCCCTTTAATCATATAATGCTGTCATGACTTATATTAGAAGCCTAGATTCCCCTTAATCTAAACTGCAAGTGCCTGCATCAGTATTAGCCTGTACATAAGAATAGTCAGGCAAGAAGTAAACAACTACTAGTCACTTTTTCACCGACAGAGCTAACGTTGAATTTATATATTTCTTAACTTATCAAAACGTGCCTTTGCCTCCACGTCACTGGGCTTGGAGTATTACCAAGCATTAAGGAGTTTGTATTGGAGTTTGAAAAGGTATTGCATGGAATCCCTGCTGTGTTTCTTGCTGCTGAATTAGTCCAACCTGATAGGAATGACCATTAAAATCAGAAGCTGCAAACTGACAGCGGTTAGAACTAGTCCAGCCAAAAGATGGGCTCAGTGGCCAGCCCAGGACTATGTAGCTAATTGTCAACCTTTAAGCAGTGGGACATCTCATATAAAAATGGATTTCTGACTTCAAAGACTTAGAAGGTATGGCAACCCCAAGCCTGCATTTCTGCATGACACCATCTGGCTGGGGAAGAGGAGCTGGCCCTTCATGATGCCATCAGGTGCACTTAACACACTCCAGTTCTCTATCTAGTCTACTTCACATATATACTTCTTGCCTCTATATATACTTCTCGTCCCCTAGGCACTTAAGCCCTAGATTTAAATAATGGTTTTTCTAAGTAGACAGCTCGAGGTATGGGAGCATGTCAGAACCATGTTAAATCCCAGCCTTTCCTGCAGGTGTTAGCATGCCCAACCCTCCAATCCTCTGTGAGTGGCATTCACATCTAATAATAGGGAATGTCTCTCCTAAGGGCATTGTGAGTTTTCAACAAAACACCATACATGGAGAGCCCAAATTGATGTCTTCCTTGTGCTCAGTAAAAATTTGTCCCTCTACCTTCTTGGTGTCTTAACATTTTTTGTTTTCTGGCTCTTTATGTTGAATGTGAGAGTCTTTGCTAGTGTTAACTTTGCAAATTTGCTTTGAAACTACTACCTCAAAGTAATCACTACTTTCGGTCATAAGACACCATGGTCACCCTTGAGAACTAGCGCTGCTCTCACCTTTTCTCTATCCTGTGAACTTCTGCGAACGTCTTAATGGATATAATACTCCTCGTAACTTTCTTGTCCGTTGAAGTTTTGATTTTGATTTCCATTGAAGTTTGGTTACCACACTAAAAACACTGCCCTGAGGTGAAAATTAAGAGAATAACATCCCTTGTCTCATTCTCCTTATATTTGAAACATTGTGTCTCCTGTCTTTCTGCCTGAACTTCAGTTTCTCCAGCTTTAAAACTGGGATACCAGCATTTTACCACATAGCAGCTAGAGTAATGCTCGCTGCAGTAAGAAATAAACCCCAAAGTGTCAGTGTTTATTTAACTCTACAGAAGATGATTTCTCATTCATGTAAGGGTATTGAGTTCATATAAGAGTACTGAGCATTTGAACAAATGGAGGCACAGCTCTTGTCCATGCTGTGTATAATGCCATGTTAAACACACACTTTAAAAGGTTAAAGATCCATTTCTTGTGCCTGAAGGGAAAAAAGACAATGGAGCGAGATTATGAGAAAGGTTATTTGGGGACCAGGTTGGAGGATTTCACTTCACTCCACTGACATTTGGCTGCCCCAGACTGCAGAGGGGCCTGGGCAGGGCAGTCCAACTCTGTGGATGGAGGGGCAAAACTTGTGCCAGGCAGGTGGCTGTCTAAGCCACATCAGCCACACTGTGAGGGTTAGTTAGTTACTATTCTGTGCAGTGCCTGCCGTACTACCTGCCCTTCAGAGGCTTTCAGCCCATGGTGCCTGCTCTTGTTTTGCTACTATTGCTGCGGCATTATCAGCTGTCATTCTTAGGTCCCCCAAATGCTATTGACAAGTCATTGCATGATGTAGACTTTGTAAGGTAAAATTGAGATTAAACTCTACAGTCAGCACCCTGGAAGTCAAGTTTACTTAGAAATGGGGAAAGGTGAGGTGTTGGATACAGCATCCTTGTTCATCAGAGGACCACATTTTTCAAGATAAAGTCTTGTGTTTTATTCCCACATTATTAAGTTGCCTTTATTGTCTATCCTCATCTTAACCAGCTATTATTTCTTAAACTTCATAATTTTAATTTCATAGGCAGTTTAGAGATAAGAGCCAGACTGTGAAAGTGACCTTCATGTTCCCCGTATATTGGCAAACCACATTTTTGTTGCTAATATGTTTTTTCTATTAAGAAATAATTTTAATGGAAAATAATGGATTTCTCATTTTGCTTTTGGAAAATATCTGTGTATAGAATTTGGCAATGTGCTTCCTTATAGCGTGGTGAGTTGAACACAAAGGAAATGAATTTAAGGCCAGTGAGTTTAAATTTGAAAGTTGATGAAAATACTATAACAGATTTGAAATATTGAAGTGATACAAATGTTTATTTCTAAATGTAATTCAAGTTAAGAATAGAATTCAATTTTATATGTTCCTGTAAATATTATGTAGCACTTGATGAGCACATATAAATAAACTGTTGTGGCAGGAGCAGGTGTATCAGGTGAGAAAGAAAAAGTTTCAATACACAGACTGAATCAGAGAAAGAAATTTCTAAACACATCCCAAAGTGACAAATGCTCTGAAACCAAGAGGCCCATGTAGCTCTAGGAGTATCTGACCACCCTTGGATTAGTCCTGAAAGGCTTCTTGAAGCTAAGGAAAAGGCAAGTAAAATGATACAGGTAAAGAAATGAAAGGATATTGTAGTCAGTGGAAAGAGCATATGCGTAGGTACCAAGGCAAGAGAGAAAAAGCCTAAAGCATGGCAGATAGTTTAAATTGTCTGATAGTCATTTAAGGTGCCCAGGGTGGAGGAGGGGGCCAGTGACATGAGGTGGTGCTGCAGGAATGGGTATGGGCCAGATTGTGAGGCGGTCTTATTAATCAGGCAACAGAATTTGGGCTTTATCTTATCCTAAGAGATGTGGGTAGCTTTTGAAGCAATGGTTCTCAACACTGGCTGCTTGTTAGCATTGTGTGAAACTTTCTAAGTGCTATCCATGACTGAACCCATGTCAGAGGAATTCAATCAGAATTTTTAAGAATGGGGCCCAGATATTATTTCATTAGTGTTAGTATTAGTATTTATTTAATTAGTATAATGTAGCTAGTGTTACATTAGAAGCTACTCTTCCAAATGTTTTTTTTTTAAATATAATTTATTTTATTATCATTAATTTACAATTACATGTGCAATATTACGATTATTAAACTACCCCTTCATCAGGTCCCCCCCACCAACCCCATTACAGTCACTGTCCATCAGCGTAGTGAGATGCTATAGAATCACTACTTGTCTTCTCTGAGTTGTACTGCCCTCCCCGTGCCCCCCCAACATTACATCTGCTAATCGTAATGCCCCTTTTTCCCTCTTATCCCTCCCTTCCCGCCCATTTTCCCCAGTCCCTTTCCCTTTGGTAACTATTAGTCCGTTCTTGGGTTCTGTGAGTCTGCTGCTGTTTTGTTCCTTCAGTTTTTTTCTTTGTTCTTATACTCCACATATGAGTGAAATCATTTGATACTTGTCTTTTTCGGCTTGGCTTATTTCACTGAGCATAATACCCTCTAGCTCCATCCATGTTGTTGCAAATGGTAGGATTTGTTTTCTTCTTATGGCTGAATAATATTCCATTGTGTATATGTACCACATCTTCTTTATCCATTCATCTACTGATGGACACTTAGGTTGCTTCCATTTCTTGGCTATTGTAAATAGTGCTGCAATAAACATAGGGGTGCATTGTCCTTTTCAAATTGGGCTGCTGCATTCTTAGGGTAAATTCCTAGGAGTGGAATTCCTGGGTCAAATGGTATTTCTATTTTGAGTTTTTTGAGGAACCTCCATACTGCTTTCCACAATGGTTGAACTAATTTGCAGTCCCACCAGCAGTGTAGGAGGGTTCCCTTTTCTCCACATCCTCGCCAACATTTGTTGTTGTTTGTGTTTTGGATGTTGGCCATCCTCACTGGTGTGAGGTGATATCTCATTGTGGTTTTAATCTGCATTTCTCTGATGATTAGCGATGTGGAGCATCTTTTCATGTGCCTGTTGGCCATCTGAATTTCTTCTTTGGAGAAGTGTCTATTCATGTCCTCTGCCCATTTCTTAATTGGATTATTTGCTTTCTGTTTGTTAAGGTGCATGAGTTCTTTATATATTTTGGATGTCAACCCTTTATCAGATACGTTTTTATGAATATATTCTCCCATACTGTAGGATGTCTTTTTGTTCTACTGATGGTGTCCTTTGCTGTACAGAAGCTTTTCAGCTTGATATAGTCCCACTTGTTCATTTTTGCTTTTGTTTCCCTTGCCCGGGGAGATATGTTCATGAAGAAGTTGCTCATGTTTATGTCCAAGAGATTTTTGCCTATGTTTTTTTCTAAGAGTTTTATGGTTTCATGACTTACATTCAAGTCTTTGATCCACCTTGAGTTTACCTTTGTGTATGGGGCTAGACAGTAGTCCAGGTTCATTCTCTTACATGTAGCTGTCCAGTTTTTCCAACACCAGCTGCTGAAGAGGCTGTCATCTCCCCATTGTATATCCAAGGCACTTTTATCAAATATTAATTGACTGTATATGTTTGGGTTAATGTTTGGATTTTCTATTCTGTTCCACTGGTCTGTGGGTCTGTTTTTGTGCCAATACCAAATTGTCTTGATTACTGTGGCTTTGTAGTAGAGCTTGAAGTCAGGGAGTGTAATTCCCCCTGTTTTATTCCTCCTTCTCAGGATTGCTTTGGCTATTCGGGGTCTTTTGTGGTTCCATATGAATTTTAGAATTATTTGTTCCAGTTCATTGAAGAAAGCTGGTGGTAGTTTGATAGGGATTGCATTGAATCTGTAGATTGCTTTAGGTAGTACAGCCATTTTGACAATATTTATTCTTCCTAGCCAAGAGCATGGGATGCATTTCCATTTGTTAGTGTCCTCTTTAATTTCTCTTGGAGTGTCTTGTAGTTTTCAGAGTACAGGTCTTTCACTTCCTTCGTTAGGTTTATTCCTAGGTATTTTATTCTTTTTGATGCAATTGTGAATGGAATTGTTTTTCTGATTTCTCTTTCTGTTAGTTGATCATTAGTGTATAGGAAAGCAACAGATTTCTGTGTGTTAATTTTGTATCCTGCAACTTTGCTGAATTCAGATATTAGTTCTAGTAGTTTTGGAATGGAATCTTTAGGGTTTTTTATGTACAGTATCATGTCATCTGCAAATAGTGACAATTTGACTTCTTCTTTACCAATCTGGATGCCTTGTATGTCTTTGTTTTGTCTGATTGCTGTGGCTAGGACCTCCAGTACTATGTTGAATAACAGTGGAGAGAGTGGGCATCCTTGTCTTGTTCCCGATCTTAGATGAATAGCTTTCAGCGTCTCGCCGTTAAGTATGATGTTAGCTGTGGGTTTGTCATATATAGCCTTTATGATGTTGAGGTACTTGCCCTCTATACCCATTTTGTTGAGACCTTTAATCAGGAATGGATGCTGAATTTTGTCAAATGCTTTTTCAGCATCTATGGAGATGATCATGTGGTTTTTTGTTCTTCTTTTTGTTGATGTGGTGGATGATGTTGATGGATTTTCGAATGTTGTACCATCCTTGCATCCCTGGGATGAATCCCACTTGATCATGGTGTATGATCCTCTTGATGTATTTTTGAATTCGGTTTGCTAATATTTTGTTGAGTATTTTTGCATCTACGTTCATCAGGGATATTGGTCTGTAATTTTCTTTTTTGGTGAGGTCTTTGCCCGGTTTTGGTATTAGAGTGATGCTGGCTTCATAGAATGAGTTTGGAAGTATTCCATCCTCTTCTATTTTTTGGAAAACTTTAAGGAGAATGGGTGTTATTTCTTCTCTATATGTCTGGTAGAATTCAGAGGTGAATCCATCTGGTCCGGGGGTTTTGTTCTTGGGTAGTTTTTTGATTACCGATTCAATTTCGTTGCTGGTGATTGGTCTGTTTAGTTTTTCTGTTTCTTGCTTGGTCAGTCTTGGAAGGTTGTATTTTTCTAAGAAGTTGTCCATTTCTTCTATGTTTTCCAGCTTGTTAGCATATAGATTCTCATAATATTCTCTTATGATTCTTTGTATTTCTGTGGGGTCCGTCGTGATTTTTCCTTTCTCATTTCTGATTGTGTTTATGTGTGTAGATTCTCTTTTTCTCTTAATGAGTCTGGCTAGGGGTTTATCTATTTTGTTTATTTTTTCAAAGAACCAGCTCTTGGTTTCATTGATTTTTTTCTATTGTTTTATTTTTCTCAATTTTATTTATTTGTTCTCTGATCTTTATTATGTCCCTCCTTCTGGTGACTTTGGGCCTCATTTGTTCTTCTTTTTCCCATTTCAGTAATTGTGTCTTTAGACTATTCATTTGGAAATGTTCTTCCTTCTTTAAATAGGTCTGGATTGCAATATACTTTCCTCTTAGAACTGCCTTTGCTGCGTCCCACAGAAGTTGTGGCTTTGTGTTGTTGTTATCATTAGTCTCCATATATTCTTTCATTTCTGTTTTGATTTGGTCGTTAACCCATTGATTAGTTAGGAGAATGTTGTTAAGTCTCCATGTATTTGTGAGCCTTTTTGATTTCTTTCTAAAATTTATTTCTAGTTTTATACCTTTGTGATCTGAGAAGTTGGTTGGTAGAATTTCAATATTTTTGAATTTACTGAGGTTCTTTTTGTGGCCTAGTATGTGGTCTATTCTGGAAAATGTTCCATTTGCACTTGAGAAAAATGTGTATCCTGCTGCTTTTGGGTGCAGAGTTCTGTAGATATCTGTTAGGTCCATCTGTTCTAGTGTCTTGTTCAGTGCCTCTGTGTCTTTACTTATTCTCTGTCTGGTTGATCTGTCCTTTGGAGTGAGGGGTGTGTTGAAGTCTCCTAAAATGAATGCATTGCTGTCTATTTCCTCTTTTAATTTTGTTAGTATTTGTTTTACATATGCTGGCGCTCCTGTGTTGGGTGCATCTATATTTATAATGGTTATATCTTCTTGTTGGACTGACCCCTTTATCATTATGTAATGTCCTTCTTTATCTGTTGCTACTTTCTTCGTTTTGAAGTCTATTTTGTCTGATACAAGTACTGCAACACCTGCTTTTTTCTCCTTGTTGTTTGCATGAAATATCTTTTTCCATCCATTCACTTTTAGTCTGTGTATGTCTTTGGGTTTAAAGTGAGTCTCTTGAAGGCAGCATATAGATGGGTCTTGTTTTTTTATCCATTCAGTGACTCTATGTCTTTTGACTGGTGCATTCAGTCCTTTTACAGGAAGGGTGATTATGGATAGGTATGTGTTTATTGGCATTGCAGGCTTCAGATTCGTGGTTACCAAAGGTTCAAGGTTAACTTCCCTACTATCTAAAAGTCTAACAACTAACTTAATATGCTATTACAAACACAATCTAGAGGTTCTTTTGTTTGTTTGTTTGTTTGTTTGTTTGTTTCCTCCTTTTTCTTTCTATTCCATTCTTTATATATTAGGTATCATATTCTGTACTGTTTGTCTATCCCTTGATTGACTTTGGGAATAGTTAATTTAATTTTGCATTTTCTTAGTAATTAGCTTTTCTGTTTTCTTTACTGTGGTTTTATTACCTCTGGTGACAGCTATTAATCTGTAGGAACACTTCCATCTATAGCAGTCCCTCCAAAATACACTGTAGAGATGGGTTGTGGGAGGCAAGTTCTCTCAGCTTTTGCTTATCTGGGAATTGTTTAATCCCTCCTTCAAATTTAAATGATAATCTTGGTGGATAAAGTAATCTTGGTTCAAGGCCTTTCTGCTTCATTGCATTAAATACATCATGCCACTCCCTTCTGGCCTGTAAGGTTTCTGCTGAGAAGTCTGATGATAGCCGGATGGATTTTCCTTTGTATGTGATCCTATTTCTCTCTCTGGCTGCTTTTAATAGTCTGTCCTTATCCTTGATCTTTGCCATTTTAATTACTATATGTCTTGCTGTTTTCTTTCTTTTGTCCCTTGTGTTGGGAGATCTGTGCACTCCATGGCCTGAGAGACTATATCCTTCCCCAGGTTGGGGAAGTTTTCAGCAATCACCTCCTCCAAGACGCTTTCTATCCCTTTTTCTCTCTCTTCTTCCTCTGGTACCCGTATAATGCGAATATTATTCCGTTTGGATTGGTCACACAGTTCTCTCAATATTCTTTCATTCTTAGAGATCCTTTTTTCTCTCTGTGCCTCAGCTTCTTTGTATTCCTCTTCTCTAGTTTCTATTTCATTTATTGTCTCCTCCACTGTAGCCAATCTGCTTTTAATACCATCCATTGTGTTCTTCAATGATTGGATCTCTGACCGGAATTCATTCCTGAGTTCTTGAATATCTTTCCGTACCTCCATGAGCATGTTAATGATTTTTATTTTGAACTCCCTTTCAGGGAGAGTCATAAGGTCCATATCATTTAAATCTTTCTCAGGAGTTGTGTTCATAATTTTACTCTGGACCAGGTTCCTTTGGTGTTTCATATTTGTGTATGGCGCCCTCTAGTGCCCAGAAGCTCCAGTCTGTGGAGCTGCTCAGCCCCTGAAGCAATGCGGGGATTGTAGGGGAGTGGTATTGGTGCCTCAGGGGAGGAAAGAACTATTTCCTGGTTCCCGGCTGCCATGCCTGTCTCCACTGCCTGAACCAGTGGGCTGAGCACACAGGTATAAGCCTCTGTGCTTTGCATTTTTAGTTGCTATAGACAGATCTTCCCTCTGGCTGGCCTAACACCAGGGAAGGATTTCCCGGTTTGCAAGCCCGGTGGGGCTGGCCAGAAGAAAGGCGCACAAGTCTGCCTGTCAAAGAAGGGGTTCTTGGAGCTGTGTAGGCAGCCAGGGAGCTGGAGCACCTGAAGATCGTGAAAGCTCCCAACCTGCTGGGCAGAGTGCACCTGGACAATTTTGTCTGCCTGTCCTTTCTCCTGAGCAGTAAGCTCCGTGCAATCCTTGCCCGTTTAGCAGCTCTCTTGCTAAGGGATTCTTTGTTAGGAAGTCTCTCAGACTGCCCTCCTTTCTTTTGTCCCCGAGCAGCTGGGTATGGATCCCTGCTTTCACCAGCAGCTGGATTCTTAGTCTCTCCAGGAATTCTGCCTGTCTTAGCTTTCCAACCCCCTAATTACAAGAGTATCATGCAAGCACCATGAAATGTAGGTTTGTGCTCCCAGAGCAGATCTCCAGAGTTAGGTATTCAGCAGTCCCACATCTCCACTCCCTCCCTGCTCCGTTCCTGTTCCTCCTGCTGCTGAGCTGGGGTGGGGGAAGGGCTTGGATCCCGCAGGACCACAGCTTTAGTATGTTACCGTTTTCTGTGTGGGCTGCTCTTGTCTCCAGGTGTATGCAGTTTGTTGCCGTCCTCTTTCCTGTTGCTCTTTCAAGAGTAGTTGATGTAGCTTTATTTTCATATTATATGAGGTTTTAGGAGGAAGCCTCTGTTTCACCTCTCACGCCGCCATTTTTAATCCAAAAACAAGGCCTGTATTTCTTGCTGCCTTCTGGACATCTCTTCTTTCAGTTCATCAATTATTTTAAATTTTTCTGTCACACTACTTATCATATCCACCTGACACATTTCTAACCCCGGATTAATCCAGTGTTCCTCTCTCTCTATGCCTATACCTGAGGCATCATACAGAAAATTCTTCAAAATCTGTTCAGATTTCTATCTGTTGGGGAATGTATTCTGATGCCCAACTAGTCTTAGTAACAAGCCTTGTATATAGAAACTGTTACACTTCCCTACCTCTGCAGAGCTGAGCACAGGGCCCTGAGATGTATAGGGACTTGGACCTTAGCTTCAGTTGATGTTGTCCTGCATTTCTCACCACCTTGGCTTGTTTCTTGCAGCTGATGTAGAAGGCCAATCCTTAAGACACCGAGACAAGCGGCTTAGTTTAAATTTGGTAAGTTTGATGCTTGAGTTCTTTTCAGCCTCAGTTTTACCAAAAATAGCCTAACCTATGTACATTCCCTTGAACTGTTTTGAGACTCAGCACTCTGAATCTCTGAATGACCCTTAAGGCTTGAACTTGTCTGGTAACTACTGGACTTAGTCTTCTCTAAGCACCTTGCCAGTTCTGATGCCTGGCTCAGGGCAGTTACCTCACACGTCACAGTATACTTAAAGCATTTGCATAAATTCATGACCCTTCATCTTCCAGCAAGTCCCAGGGTAGAGCTGGAGTTAGAGGCTTGTCTGACTTTACTAAGGAAGTTCAGAGTTATTCTTGGATCATTTGCAACTGAAGCCCTCTATGCAGCCTTGGCTGCCTACCAGTAGCAGTGTCTGGGACTGCTCTGTGCTTCCCAACCTGAACCTGTCCTCTTACAGGCATGCAGGCTCTCCCCAGTGCGCCCCACATCTTCGGCCAGTGATGAAGACAGCTACGTGCCCATGGGCCCCCAGGCCACTGCCTCTGGTCTTGGACCTCACTTCAGCCCTAATGACTACGTCCCAATGAGCTCAGGAAGAATCCCAAGGCCACTGCCTGAGCTGCCTGCAGACCTGGAGCCACCCCCAGTGAATAGAGATCTCAAGCCTCAGAGGAAACGTAAGTCACTTGAGCAGGCCTACTGTGCAGGAGAGGGGAGCAAGGTCCTGGTGGCCATGTGGGAAAGCTTCCTTCCTGACCTGCTCTGGGGAGGAAGCACTAGAGAAACCATCCCAGAGGGCCATGAAGTATAGGGGGAAGGAGCAATGGCTGGGATTCAATGGGAAGGCCTGGGGAATTACAGGCACATATGTCCTGCAAAGCTGAGTTCACTCCAGAGGGCTCATCTTTGGCTGCTTCCTTAGCAGAGGCCCAGAAATAAGCGATGATGGGTAGGAATGGAATGCACCTGGCATCTCTTCATTTAAATAGTGCTTGAATGTAAGATCGCAGGTGGCTCCTTCTGTAAAGCAGTGAAGAATGACCTTTGACAGTAATCCCTGAATGTCAGACCTGGTCATATGTGTCAGTGTCCTGTGCATGCCTATTAGCAGAGGTGTTTGGGGTTTCACGAGGACTTTGGCAATGAGCAGTCTGGCTCCTCTGTGCACAGAGTCTTTGGAACATCTGCATTACTCTCCAACAGCTTTTCTGGTTGCCTAAGCAGCATGGACGGAAAGGGAGAAAGGTGAAGAGGGAAAGAAGCAAAGCAGGTTGAAGTAATTTGGTAACTTCATTCTTGCCTGCTGTCACTTGCCCACTGGTGAAATGTCTGTGCTCTCTGCCTTCCTTCTGGTCTACATTCCCATGTCGCTTTGCTCTTTGGGGGAACTACTGCTTCAGGTGGCTGTACCCAAAGCCAGTAATTAGTTCCCTGTTCCATTCCCATCTCACGCCCCTCAAGTCAAGTCCCATTCACAGTGAGGGAACAAGGAGAGTTCTTCAGTCTGAAGGGGAGGAAGATAGGCAAAAACCACCCATTCTGGTCAGCAACAAACACCTGTAACTATTGTTTTGCTCAGTTATTTTCTAGAGCAGTGCTGTCCAACAGAACTTTTGGGATGATGCAAATGTGGCTAGTACAACTGAGAAACTGAATTTTGAATTTTATTTAATCTTAATAAATATAAATTTAAATAGCCACCTGGGGTTACCATATTGGTTACTACTAGTTGCTACCTTATGGGACACTGCAGGTCTATGGGACCTGGTGATCAGAGGCACGAAGATGTGGGGGAGACTTGGGATTGGGGATTCAGCACGTGGGCATGCAGGTGGATACCCAGGCCCGGAGTGGTTGGCTCTAACAGGTCTAAGGCTCCTGGGACACTGATTGGGCAGCAGGAGAGTCACTGTCCTAGGCCCTGGTGATAATGGAGGGAAGTTCAGCAGTCTCTGCCCATAGAAAGAAATACAAAAGCTGGTCCAGGCAGTGGCTGCTGATGTGGGGAAAGGTTGGATGCCAGCCGCTGCTCTAGATGCCAAGGCTACTGAACTGAACAAACCAGAAAAGGCCTGTGCTCCCAGAACACAGTCTAGATCTAAACCAGATAATCACAGATAAATGCATCTTTGCAAACTGGGGGTAGTGTTGTGAAGGGTAAGTACAGGAACTCATGAGCCCATTATGTGGGGGCTGATGTTATCTCGAGGTCAAAGAAGACCTTCCTCAGCAGGGGACATTGAGCTGAGATCCAAAGATGACCCAGCAGGCAGAGAGATGGGGACTGACTGGGTCCTGCCTATGGTGGCATTTCCTTGAGCTCAGAGACTTTATCTGTTTTATTCACACTGTGCTCCCAGCACCTAGAACTGCCTGACATAGAGTGAGTGCTCAATAGATGGATATTAACTAGAGAAGTATCACCTTGAACTCCTGAGAACTAACCATACTGGATATTCTGTTATCCTGTAGCACGGCCACCTCCTCTGGATCTGAGAAACCTGTCCACCATCCGGGAGCACACATCTGTAACCAGGTCCTGCACTGTGCCTTGGTAAGTCTTTGATTGCACAAGGGGGCCTTATCAAGCATAGAGTGTCTCAGTCTTAGGCCTCTTTAATTAAATGTAGTTGAAGCCCACTTAAACCAAAGGAGAGATGGGTTTATTATCTTGGGCCACAAGTGTTTATTAGATCACAAGGAAAGGAATAGAACTGAATCTCCGGGGATACGGGAATCAGGAACTAGGGTGCTGCTGAGAACCCAGTGAATCCTCTCCATCTCTCTTGGCTTCTTTCCTCGCATTTTCTCATTGGTCTTTCTTTGGGGAACTCCTTTCTCAGTTGCACAGTCCTCATGGCCAGAGATAGCTATAACGCAGATCCTGAGCTTACTTATTTACAGGCTGCAATTCCAGTACCAACAGAGACAGCCTCTTTTTTAATCACAATTCACATCTCTTGGCAGGGGGAATTTTCCTGACCCAGCCTGAATGAAATCAGCTGTGGCCCAGGGGGAGGAGCCAGTAGTACCTACATGGTTTCCAGAAGCCCAGCTTTGTGAATGTAGTACGAGAAGGGAGTTCTCAGAGAAAGAGGGATGCTTCATATGCTTGGGAGACAACCCAAAATGTATCTGCACCTCCAAACTCACCTTTTAGAATATAGATTTTCAGAGTCCTGAGCCTGACCCAAGAGTTTCTTGGTTAACACTAAATGCCAAAGGACATAATTACTTTGTAAAGCAGAATTCTGCAATCAGTGATATTTCCAGCCAAGGTTGCAGAGACACTGAGCCTATGCTTCTCTCTCAGGAGTAGGGTGAACATTGGTGTGCAGTCTTGTTCTCATCCATCAAAGGAATGATCACACTTCCTTACTTTTCCTGTTTACTTTGACTGGAAACAAGAGCACCCCAAATTTTGTTTTTGTTTTCCTAAGTGACATGATGCCTTGGTCTGTTTCTAGAAAGCTTGTGAGCTGGGTCACGGGGAGGGCCTAGAAAAAAGTAGCCTTTGAGAATTGGGAGCCATTTGCCCCAGGGTGGGCCAGACGCTGCCAGGCAGTCTCTGCTGCTTTAGGAATTGCTCTGGCCAGAGGAAGTTGTATCTGGAAGGGAGACCTGAACTCCCACAGAGGCCATGTCCAGTTCCTGGCTGGCTTTCAGAGCAGCTGTAAGACATTGCTTTGACCTCATCTGTATTTTTGTTCTTAGCAATCGAACCAGCTTTCTCTCTCCAGAAAGAAATGGTATTCATTCTGCAAGATTTTTTGCCCATTCTGTTTCCAGAGAAGAGGAAGAAAGCTACATCCAAATGGTAATACTGTATTTTTCACTCTTCTCATTCTTCACCCCAGTCTGTATTCTTAAGAGTTCATCATAAAGGAAACATACTTCAGAGAGCCCCATGCAATCTTAAAACAATCACTTGGTTGTAATACTGTGTCGCAATGCTTTCTAGACAGGGAACAAATTGATTTTGAAGCTGGTTTTCTTTCCTGCCATGTTCAGCTCCTAGTACCATTTTGAGGCCACAGTATGTCAACAGTACCCAGGGCTGAAGCAGCAATTGAAGGATGAGCCCCTAAAGTCCCACTGGGATGGGGGTAGAGTGTCCTGCGCTGTGGGTGTGTCTCAGTCTGTGGAGACTCCTGTTACAGGGTCTTTCTGTAGACCTGTGAGGACAGAGGCCTAATAGCTCTGTCCTTTGATTACCCATTTACACTTCAAGAATCCTAATCTCTCCCTCCTAATCTCTGTGGGCCCTTCTATTCTCTTCACCTTGGATTCTTTTGAGAGCGTGGGCTCTTGAAGAGAGAGTTTCAGCACCTCTGGCAATTTTCAAGCACTTTAGACCGAATTGTACCTATTTTGCAATTTAAAAATGTAGGAACTCCAGAGAGAATCTGTTTTAACTATGACATTTTGAAGAGAGATCTTAGAAGGATAGTAGTCAAGACACTGTGACTATATATATGTACTTTTGAGAAAACATTTCTGCCCTCCTATGCATGACAATAATAGGCAGTTAAAAATCAAAAAACACTAATCTCCAGTGAAGCAGTAATGAGATGCTTCATTGTGCCTTTCTGTTTGGTAAAAATTGTGCCGCAAGGGCACTTAACCATATGCAGATGGCAAGTGACTCATATGCAAATCTACCGTGGTCTTCCCAACGTTTTTCACACTTAGTAATAGCCTTGGGAAACTTATTCTAGAAGAAAACACTCTTATGAAGGATGCTGACCAGCTGTGCTCTGTCTCTAGAGAGCAGAAAAGGAAGTGAATCTACAACCTAATAGATGCAAGTGCAGAGTTATTCCAGACACTAGCAGTTTGCTTCTGATCTTTCAGGTTGTTTCATTAACAATACAGTTAAGGATTGATTTCCTGCCTCAGTTTATAATCATTGTTTCTGTGCATTAATAGGCAATACTACACAGTAGGTTAATTAAGTAGGCCGAAGGAAGGTAGCTGTGAGGGAATCAGCAGATAAGTGTGTGTAAAGACTATCTCATCTCATTTAGTTGTGTTTTTTTTAGCTTCAGTAATATGATAATTGCCAAATGACTTTGATTGACATTATTTCACTTGTTCCATGTAACCACCACACTGTATGGTAGACAGAACTAATAGAATTTTATTTTTATTTTGCACATAATCATATGCATTAAATTGTTTTTCTCCTTGAGGACAGGTTCTGATCTGAATGTAAACATTTAGGCCAGGGGCGAAAATACAAGTTTATTAAAGTTAGGTATCCTTCTTTATCCTGTACCAGTTTCCTGAGCATTTGTCCTCTCCCCACACCGTTCCTGTCCCTCCTGCTCGTGGGCTGGGCTGGGGAAGGGCTTGGGTCCCACTTGACTGCAGCTCTACCCTTTTTCCCTTCTCTGTGTGGTCTTCTCCCCACGAGGTTGTAGGTGGCCTGTTATGCAGTCTTCAGGATGTTTTCAGAGTTGGTCGTATTTGCTGTCGTTGCTCTCTTGCTGTGTACATGGGAGGTGGTTTTCACCTTGCCTTCCTACTCCACCATCTTTTCCATCCAGTAAACCAGGAACATAAATGGAAATGTCTTTACATATTTTATGTCAGCTTTACTTTCTTTCAGCAATGTTTTGTAGTTTTCATGTATAAGTTTGTCTCCTTTGTTAAGTCTATTCCTAAATATCTTACTCTTTTTGATGCTATTGTAAATGAAATTGTTTTCTAAATTTCCTTTTCAGATTGTTCATTGTTAGTATATAGAAATGCAACTGAATTTGGGGTGTTGGTTTTCTATCCTGCAACCTTGCTGAATTTGTTTATTTTTTTGTTTATTATTAATTTTTTTGCATGGAATCTAGCGTTTTCTACATATAAGACCATATTATCAGCTGATTATTTTGCTTTTTCTTTTATAATTTGGATGCATTTTATTTCTTTTTATTGCCTAATTCCTTTGTTTAGAACTTGTTGAATAGAATTAGCAAAAGTGGGTATCATTTTTTAATTCCTGATCTTGAGGGTCTTTTTTTTAACAGATTTTATGCGGATATAAATTTTCATTTCTCTAGGGCAGTAGTTCTTAACCCAGGGTGATTTAACCCGCCAAAGGGACATTTGGCAATGTCTAGAGGCATTTTTGGTTGCCACAGCTTGAGGCAGAAGGGGTGGTAGCACCACCTACTGGCATTTAGTGGGAAAAGTTCAGGGATGCGGTTGCACATTGTACAATGCATAGGACAACCCTACCCCCCAACAAAGAATGATCTGGCCCCAAAAGTCAGTAGTGCCACTGTTGGAAAATCCTGCTCTTGGGTAAATACGCAGAAGTGACATTGCTGAGTGATTAGCTGCGTTTAACCTGTCATCAACTGTATGTTTAACTTTACAAGGTAATGCAAAACCTTTTCCGTAGTGGCTGTACCATTTTGCACTCCCATCAACAATTTATGAGAGTTCCAGTTGCTCTACTGGAGCATACTTGGTATTGCAGGGGTTTTTTTTGCCTTCTGTTTTTTTTTTAATCTATCAGAGCTTTAAGTGACAAATCATGAGCAAACTCCCTAACATTGTTCTAAATCTATACAATTCAATTTAAAAAAAATATATTTTACTGGAACAGCACGGAGAAGACAAGTAATGACTCTATTGCCTCTTACTATGCTGTTGGACGGTGACTGCAATGGGGTGTGGGGGACTTGATAATATGGGTGAATGTTGAAACCACAATGTTGTTCATGTGAAACCTTCATAAGATTGTATAGCAATGATACTTTAATAAAAAAAATATTTTACTGGAAAGTATAACAAAGTGAAAAACATAAATGTACATATCAAAGGATTATCAAGAAGCAAACACTCCTATGAACACCATCCACAAAGAAGCCTGTCTAGGGCTCCCTCAACACCTTCTGCTGCCCATAAAGGTAGTCATTATCATGAGTCCGACGCTGTTTTTAAATGTCATATAAATGGACTCATACAGTATGTATTGTCTTTTATCTCTGGTTTCTTTGACTAATATTTTTTTATGAGAACAGTCTATATTGTTGGGTATAGTTGTGGTTCATTTGCATTGCGGGAGCACATGCTTGAATATACCACAACTTATTTAATTCATTTGTCCTTGATTGAAGTTTTTGTTTTTGTTTTTAATTTAGCATTCTAATAGATGTGTAGTGGTATCTCGTTGTGGTTTTAACATTAGGGAAATGTATGTTGAACATACTTTTGTGTGCCTACTTGGCCCGTATATCCTCTTTGGCCCGTATATCCTCTTTGGTGGAGTTATCTGTTGAAGCCTTTTGCCCAAATTTTAATTGGGCTGTTTGTTTTCTTATGTTGAGTTTTGAGAGCTCTTTGTATATTTGGCATACAAGTCATCCAGTGGATATGTGACTTGCACATATTTTCTTTGAGTCTGGATCTTGTCTTTTCATTCTCTTCTGTCTTTTGCAGAGCAAAGATTTAAGATTTGGTTAAGCCCAATTTATTGACTTTTTTCAATCAAAGATTATTAGCATGTCTAAGAACTGCCTAATCTGAGGCTATTAGGATTTTCTTCTACGTTTTCTTATAAAAGTATTATGGTTTTATATTTTACATTGAGGTCTATCATCCATTTTGAATTAATTGTCATATAAGGCATGAGATGGTATTGAGAACAATTCTCTGCATATGGATGTCCAAATGTTCCAATGCCATTTGTTGAAAAGACAATCCTTTCTTCATTGAGTTGCCTTTGTACTTCTGTAAAAAATCAGTTGGGCATATTTTTGTAGTCTTTCTGTTCTGTTCCACTGACTTATGTGTCTATCACTTTGTACCATGCAGCCCTGATTACTGAAGCTTTACAGAAAAATCTTAAAATGGGCAGTATATTTTTTACAATTTCATTCTTATTTTTAAGTCTTTTGTTATTCTACATCCTTTGCCTTTCCATATAAATTTTAGAATAAGCTTTTATTTACAAAAATATCATGATGAGATTTTGATTGGAATTCTGTTAAATCTATGAATAAATTTGAGAATCAACATATTTGCTACGTTGAATATTCTGACTCATGCATATGGTATGTCTTCCATTTATTCAGATTTTCCTTATTACTTTCCTCAGAATTTTATAATTTTAACATATAGATCTTATGCACATTTTATTAGATCTCTACCCAAGTATTTCACTTTGAGGGGCTATTGTAAATGATATTTTTGTAATTCCAGCTTCCAGTTGTCCATTGGTAGCATATAGAAACATGATTGACTTTGTATGTTGGCCCTATGTCCTGCAGCCATGCTAAATTTACTTATTAGTTGTAGGAGGTTTTTGTTTTCTTTAGATTCTTTGGGGTTTTCTGTTTACATGGTCATCTCATCTGTGAATACAGTGCTTTATTTGTTCCTTTTCAATCTGGATGCTCTTTCATTATTTTGCTTGCCTTAACACCAGTCCAATGCTTCCATACGATGTTGAATAGGTACAGTGAGATGAATCTCTGTGTCTCCATCTCATGGGAAAAGCATTCAGTCTTTCACTATTAAGTATGATATTAGTTGTAGGTATTTAATAGATGTTCTTGATCAGGTAAGGAAGCTCCCTTCTATTTCTAGTTTGGTGAGCTTTGTTTTGTTTTTAAATCATGAATGGATGTTGAATTTTATCAAATGCCTTTCTGCATTCATTGATAGGATCATTTAGTTCTCTTAGACTGCTTTAGTATTGTGTATTTTACTTTATTTTTTAATATTGAACCAGTCTTATATTCACTGAGTAAATCCCATTTGGTCATGGTGTATTTTTTTTATATGTTGCTGGATTTGATTTGCTAACATTTCATTGAGGATTTTGTGTCTGTGTTCATGATGGATGATGATCTGTAGGTTTTTCATAGTGTGTTTGGTTTTGTTATCAAAGTAATACTGGCTCCTCAGGAAGTATTCTTTTAGCTCCTATTTTCTGGAATAGATTGTGTAGAATCAGTGTTATTTATTCTTTAAGTTTTTTGGTATATTCACCAGTGAAACCATCTGGGTGAATTCAGTTTCGTTTATAGTTATAGGACCGTTAATGTGATCTCTGTAAGCTTGGGTGAATTTTGGCTATGTGCCAGAAGCTTTACTGTTTTACCTTTCACATGTAGGTCTGCAATGAATCTGGAATTAACTTTTTGTGTATGGTATGAGGGAGGAGTTAGGTCTCATTTTTTCCACTCATATGTTTCCCCAGTTGTCTTGACACCATTGATTTAAAATTATTGTCACTTACCAGTATCCTGCAGTGCCATCTTTGTCATAAATCAAGTGGTGAGTGTCTCTTTGGACAATGCCACAGTACACGAGTCACTGCAGCTGCGTAAGTCTCAGTATCTGGGCAAGGAAGTCTTCCAGCTTTGCTAATCTTCTCGAGGTTTCTTTGGCTATTTGTGCTCCTGTCTATTCCCATGCAAATTTTAGAAGCAATTCATAAAATCCTACCAAAAAAGAAATACTGCTCTCTGCAGGAAGGGTGGTCAAAATGATTTAATCCAACATTACTAAGAATTGGAACTACATTTGCTCTAATTTTGAAAATTTGACGGGGTACTTCATTAAGCAGGTTACCATGAAAACTGCCTACCATATGAAAAAGCTTAAAATGGTAAGAGAATTTATTCTTTTTTATTTTATTTTTTATATAATTTATTTTGGTATCATTAATCTACAATTACATGTGCAATATTATGGTTATTAAACTACCCCCTTCATCAGGTCCTCCCCACCAACCCCATTGCAGTCACTGTCCATCAGCGCAGTGAGAATCATTACTTGTCTTCTCTGAGTTGTACAGCCCTCCCCGCGCCCCCCCAACATTACGTCTGCTAATCGTACTGCCCCTTTTTCCCCCTTGTCCCTCTCTTCCCACCCATCCTCCCCAGTTCCTTTCCCTTTGGTAACTATTAGTCCATTCTTGGGTTCTGTAAGTTTGCTGCTATTTTGTTCCTTCAGTTTTTTTCTTTGTTCTTATACTCCACATATGAGTGAGATCATTTGATATTTGTCTTTCTCCGCTTGGCTTATTTCACTAAGCATAATACCCTCTAGCTCCATCCATGTTGCTGCAAATGTCTGGATTTGTTTTCTTCTTAGGGCTGAATAATATTCCATTGTGTATATGTACCACCTCTTCTTTATCCATTCATCTACTGATGGACACTTAGGTTGCTTCCATTTCTTGGCTATTGTAAATAGAGCTGCAATAAACATAGGGATCCATATGTCTTTTTCAAACTGGGCTGCTGCATTCTTAGGGTAAATTCCTAGGAGTGGAATTCCGGGTCAAATGGTATTTCTATTTTGAGTTTTTTGAGGAACCTCCATACTGCTTTCCACAATGGTTGAACTAATTTACATTCCCACCAGCAGTGTAGGAGGGTTCCCCTTTCTCCACATCCTCGCCAACATTTGTTGTTGTTTGTGTTTTGGATGTTGGCCATCCTCACTGGTGTGAGGTGATATCTCATTGTGGTTTTAATCTGCATTTCTCTGATGATTAGCGATGTGGAGCATCTTTTCATGTGCCTGTTGGCCATCTGAATTTCTTCTTTGGAGAAGTGTCTATTCATGTCCTCTGCCCATTTCTTAATTGGATTATTTGCTTTTGTTTGTTAAGGTGCATGAGTTCTTTATATATTTTGGATGTCAACCCTTTATCAGATACGTTTTTTATGAATATATTCTCCCATACTGTAGGATGTCTTTTTGTTCTACTGATGGTGTCCTTTGCTGTACAGAAGCTTTTCAGCTTCATATAGTCCCACTTGTTCATTTTTGCTTTTGTTTCCCTTGCCCGGGAGATATGTTCATGAAGAAGTCGCTCATGTTTATGTCCAAGAGATTTTTGCCTATGTTTTTTTTCTAAGAGTTTTATGGTTTCATGACTTACATTCAGGTCTTTGATCCATTTTGAATTTACTTTTGTGTATGGGGTTAGACAGTAGTCCAGTTTCATTCTCTTACATGTAGCTGTCCAGTTTTGCCAACACCAGCAGAGAATTTATTCTTTAAATCCAGAATTCAACCAAAAGGAAGAGGAATCTCTGGGGCTAAAAATGGCAAGAAATTACAAATCATGAGAGTCAGTAGGACTCACAAATAATAGAATCAAATATAGAAGTAAGCCATTATTAGAAACATTGGATCTTGATTATAAAATAATTATGTCTGACATATTTAAAGAAATGAGATGAGGAGAAAGGGCCGTTTAGAACTTATAAAATAGGGGTGAAATTAGAAACTCAGTGGCTGAGTTAGAGTAAACTCAAAGAGGGATTTAGTGAATTAGAAGATGGGTGTGAAGAAGTTACTAATAAATCAGGGCGAGGAGATAAAAACAGAAAGTTGAGACATGGAAGATAATATGAGAAGGTCAAACATTTGTCTAGTCATAGCTGCAGGAAGTAATAGAAGAAAAGAGGAGAGAAGTAATAGGTAAAGGGATAATGGCAGAATTTCTAACAATTCGTGAAAGATACCAATCCGCAGACAGTCCAAAGACTCACAAGTGGTTCCATATAGGCAAATGTTAGTGGTAGAATGTAGGTGGTGGGTATGAGTGTTCACAGTATATTTTCCTCAATTTGGCTGATTGGTAGAAAATCTTCACAGTGGTAAGTTGGAGAAATAAACCCCACGAAAGGAAAATGAATAAAGGCAGGAGCAGCAGTTAACAAAATAAACAACAAAATTAGAGAGGATCAACATAACCAATCAAGAAAAAGCAGTGGATACAAATACAGTATTAAGAATGTAAAAGAAGTAATTGCAACTACACCAGAGATTAATGACATAAGAGAATATCATGAACAATTTCATACCAGTGAATTTGAAAACTTTGGTGAAAATAGGCACAATCTCAGATAAATATTACCAAAAATGGACTCAAGTAGAAATGGAAAACCTAAATGGTTATGTAATCATTAGAGAAACTGAATCAGTAGGGAAATTTTTACTACAAAGGCCCAGACACTTCCTACTGAAAGGAAGAGATCGTTACAATCTTATATAAAGACCTCCAGTGGAAAGAGGAAATATTACTCAGCTTATTTTATAAGGCTAAAATAATTTGATACTAAAACAAATAGCAGTTAACATAAGTAGAAAATTATAGACCAATCTCATTCATGCATGTTAAAAAATTCCAAAGAAGAGTATGTACACCAAAATCTTATAAGTGAATGTTCATAGCAGCATTTTTCATAATAGCCAAAAAATAGAAACAACTCAAATGTTCATCAACTGATGAAAGGGTAAATGAAATATGGTCCATACATACAATGGAATGTTATGCAGCTACACAATGAAATCAAGTACTGATACATGAAACAATGTGGATGAACCTTGAAAATAATATGCTGATTGAAAGAAGCCAGTCACAAAAGACCACACATATTGTATGATTCCATTTGTGTGAAATGTCTAGGATAGCAAATGTATAGATACAGAAAATAGATTAGTGGCAGTTGCCTACAGCTTGGGGAGACAGTGGGACTGGGGGATGATGGCTAAGGGGTGCAGGATTTCCTTTTGGGTGATGGAAATGTTCTAAAATTGATTGAGGTGATGCTTGCCCATATATGTGACTATACTAAGCACCACCAAATCATGCACTTAAAATGGGAGGATTCTATGCTATGGAATTATATTTCAATAAAGCTGTTAAAAAGAAATCCTAAAAGAAGATACTAGCAAAAGAAATCCAGCACTGTATAAAGCTGAGAATGCACAAACAAGATGAATTTATCCCAGCTGTGCAAAGTGGATTTGACATTTGAGAATCTGTTCATGGCTATCTTGGTAAAGATGGCAGACTGACCACAGGCTTCTGTTTTTCCTCCACCCAAAAATAACTTCTAAAGTCACAGTAAAGGTATTTGCTAAAGGCATGAAACCCATAAGGGTGTGTGAGTATTTGAAGAAGACAACAGCAGTAGCTTTGGAAACTGGAAAACAGATATGTAGTAAATGACTTATCAGACCTGAGAAATAAATCCTAAATATACCAGCGGGGAAGGCAAGAAGCACCTTGACTTACACTGGAGGAATACCCAAAAGGTTCAGGAATTGCCCATGGCACATAGTTCTGGAAGTAGGGCTAAAGGGAAAGAAGGGATAGTGGTCAAAAGTCTGTGGGAGCAGCTGGTAAGTCCCAAGGTGGGAGGTGGGCCACATGATTTCCCATCCGCTACTCCACAGAAAAGTTGACGTGTAGTCTTTGTATAGAGTAAAACAATGGGTCTCTGCACTGGGGGGACACTAGACACGTGTGACCAAGAATACAGTACCAGAAACAAGGTGATTAAGTAAATACGCATAACAAGTATGAGAACCTTTTCTGAAACCTTTGCCCAGCCCTTCTTTTTCAGTGTTGACAACTAGACCTTTACATTTGAGTCTGGATATTGGAAGGTAGCCCTCTGGACTATTGGGGCAACCCAAGAGGCAAGACCTAGGGCCTGACATTGGGGGTTCCCCAAGAAAACCGTCTAGTGAGGTCACCTTGCAGTGAACCCCACAGTTGACAAGCACTATGCATGTACTCAAAGCACGAAGGGTAGAGACCAAGATAGATTGGAGGAAATAAGAACTATGCCAAAGGAGAAACTTAAAAAAAATCCATTAGTTACCAATATTCTCTGAGAGATGAGCTATTACAACCATAAAACAACAAGTCAAGTGGGGCTCTCTTGTCCCCTCCTGGTGTGAGCCAGGAGCTCTGTCCTCTCACTTTATTTCTGAATAAAAGCCTCTACCTTGCTCTCCTACCTTGAGTGTGTTTGTGAAGCTCATTCTTCGGCTTTGTGAACAAGAACCCTGGCATCATCTTTGGGGGCTCGTCCGGGATAGCTTCGGAGGTGAGTATCAGCATCCAAGCCTGCCTTTTCCTTCACTGTCCTTATAGAAGGAAGGCTATCTATGGCATACAAATCGGGCGCTTGTCAGCCATGTAAATGGAACTAGCCCTGCTGCCGATCTCAAAGTTTCGAGTGACAGGTTCCCCTGCGTCTCCCTCAGTGGATCCCCCGTCTCCCCTGGGAGCTGGGAAAGTCATCTGAGTGGAGGCCAGGATTCCCTTTCAGAGGCATCTCCTTGGATGCGAGGGACTGAGGAAAGCTGTGGGCAACTGCGAGAGTCCAGGCTGAGGCTACACTTCAGCAGCTTCTCAAAGGCCCGCGTGTCTGGAATCGGACCCCGACAGCCCAACTGGGTATCCATGAGGAGTGTCTCTCTTTCTGTCTCTCTCTGACTTCCAGCCTGCTTCTCCAGGCCGCCCTGGCCTCTGAGTGAGGCAGGGGGCGTTCCTACCTCTCCTAACTTCATCAATTTCATGGAACCCAATGCTCACCACTGCGAGGTAGGAGATCTATGCTTTGCTCTTATTCCTGACTAAATGCTGCACTTTTCACCTCATAAAATATGTCTGGGGGCCTGTTAGCCACTTAAAAGGTGATTAGCTTGGGCTACCAGTCTTATGTCTCGGGTGAAAGGTTTCCCAGTGTCTGCCGCTCCTTGATCTCCCGCCTCTGGACGGACGGGAGTGTCGGGGAGTGGCTGAGCTGGTTTCCTACTTTTCTATCCTAATCTGCGGACTGCGAGGGCACACCGGACTAGTAGACAGTGGTCCTGGAACTTGGCTCTGGCCAATTGGTCTGATGGCGCTGAGTGAACCTCGGGTTAGGCTGCTGCCTATGGGAGATTCGCAGATGACCCCTGACCTCTTGTCTCACAAATCAGATTTTGTACAGTGGGTAACTAGCAGGCTAATTCCTAGGAAGTGGCAGAAACTGGTGTTTAAGAGTATAGATCCCCCCCCATAAATGTCCCTGGCAGCCTCTGAATTTTATCTCTGGCCTTGGACAAAGTTCCCTGCTCCTAATTCAAATCAGTCCTCCTAGGCCTGTGCCACTTTCTCCTGTGTAATACAAATGAAGTCTGTAAAGTAATCAAGCTGAAACCTTGAGCCCAACATGTAAATGGCTCTATTCTATTGACCTCCCTATCTTAGAGGCAGTCATCCTCCAGCTAGGCATTTCCTTTTCTGCAGCCCTGGGGAAGCGAAACAGGCTTATGACTGACCAAGCCTCTGGCAGTGAGAGGTCACACAGTCCGTGCACTTATCGGACAGGTAGGGGCCTCTTAAAGAATGATCCCGAGTGTACTATGCTAAAACCTGTGCAGAGAAACTAGGGTCTAGATCAGGATTCCCAGAAGGTGTAAAGTAAGAGCATACTGCTGAAGTTCCCACTAGATCCAGGGCTCTGAAGCAATGCTTGCTTAGTTGGGAAGGCAAGAGGGAAATCAAGGCAAGGTGCAGGCCACACTGGTAAGGAGTGGTGAAATCCAGTAGGCCTGGCAGAGGAGGTGATTGACCACTGCCACCCAGGCTCCAAGGCGAGGGGACGCCCTCACAGAGAAAAGGTTGACCAAGTGTCGCACACCTGTCTTTCTCTTCCAGATGGGAGCTTCCTCTTAAAGCTAGACACCCCTCTGGCATGCATTCTGAAGAACTGGGAGCAATTTGATCCCCAGATGCTGAAAAAGAAGCGCTTTATCTTCTGCACACAAGCCTGGCCTTAATACAAACTCTGAGAGGCTTTGCCCCTGAGAGAAGTATACAATATTATAAGGTTATGCAGCTAAATTTATTTTAATGCAAGGAAAGAAAATAGTCAAAAGTACCATGAACTACTACAGTATGGAACTAGTTTTCTAAATTATTTTGGTGGAAATCCATTCTACTTATTGGGTTTGTCATTACCCTAAAAAATTGGGAGGTTTTAAAACTACACTCCCTAAAACAGAAGAAATTTATCTTCTGCAATACAGCCTGATTTTAAATAACTGGTGCTAGAATTGTACTTGCATTTCATTCCCAGCCACCTACCTGGACACCCACAGTCCCTATAAGTTCAGAGCCTTCATCAGCCCTGTTAGTCTGCGGCCATCTGGACCTTAACCCAGTTATGTAAACTGCTTGCCCTTAGAGTGTATTCTTGAAAACTGAGGTATTTTTTTTTATTAAGGTATTATTGATATACACTCTTTTTTTAAAGGTATTATTGATATACACTCTTATGAAGGTTTCACATGAAAAAACAATGTGGTTACTACATTCATCCACATTATCAGGTCCCCACTCATACCCCAATGCAGTCACTGTCCATCAGTGTAGTAAGATGCCACAGATTCACTGTCTGCCTTCTCTGTGCTACACTGTTTTCCCTGTGACTCCCCACACCATGTGTACTAAACATAATACCCCTCAATCCCCTTCTCCCACCCCCCACCCACCCTTCCCTACCCCTCCCCTTTGGTAACCACTAGTTCCTTCTTGGAGTCTCTGAGTCTGCTTCTATTTTGTTCCTTCAGAAAACTGAGGTACTTTTAATCAAATAAGCTAAAAAGAAAGAAGGCAATTGGATATCAGTAACTCAAATCTTTGTATCAGTTTGTCTGTATATGTTCTTTTAAGAAAAGTGTTGCTAACTGTAGTCATTACATCTCAATCTGTATATTTGTGTGTCTAAGTGTATAAATGGAAAATATTTTTCTACCTCCAGATGATATTAATAAAAATTGATTTAAAGACAAGCACTTGTGAAAATTGGGCATTCTAAAACTTCCAGAAAATTCTAATGAAAGATATAAGCATTAATGCTAATTTAAGTTGAACTGAAAGGGCATGTCCTTATGGTTATCAGCTGCCTAAGTTTACTTAAAGTCATTTAAGTTGATGTTATCTGTTAAATCTTTCAAGAATGAAATGCTTAGAGACTTGACTTTGTCTAATGTTTGGTAAAAGTTTTGTAAGTAATCTAGCATAGTTAGGAGTGAGTAAACTAAGTGTAGCAAGTGAACACCTTAATAATTGTGTTACACTGTGTATACCTACAAATGGCCTGAGAATTTTTGTAGTAACCTAAAACCTTAAAGGTTTGCTAAGTTAAGTAGACATATTTTGTGCTTAGTGAGAGAGTGTGCTGTAAAGCACCCAGTTCCAGAAATTATAAAATGTGTTCATAAATTTATCAATCTAAAGAATGGTAGTGTAAATGGTTTATAATAGCCTACTTTTCAGTGTTCACTGAAAATTAAAGTTCCTAATGGTTTTAAGTTCTAATTAATTAAAACTACTTAATAAAGAAAATATCTCTGCATGATAGAAAAGATGTGTGTTTTGGTAAGAGAAAGTGTAAGAAATGAAAATTCGTTTTATTGAAAGTAAAAGGTAACTTTGTTCTAAAGTAAAGCTGTTGATTTAGAGAGGGAGAACACTGATGTAAAAGGAAAGTTGTAGAAAGTTTGTGGAAAAATTTAATATGGCCATGCTATGTGAAATTAAAGCAAATGAGTCTTGATATATCAAGTACACAGCAAAGCTAGATTTTTTTTCTGTTTGTTAAAAGGACAAAGTTTTTTTGAACTATTTGTCGTTAAATAGATAATATTTCATAGTTACCTATGATTCTATTTAGGCAAGTGCCTGAAAAACTTTCTTCTGAGAGCTTCCCAAAATCAAATTCAAAAAGGTGCTTTTACCTCTAGTTAACTCTGATATTTTCCAGAGGGCCCCTGGAACATGTCAGGAATTTTTTCTCATTGGGGAAAATATGTGGCTAATTCGGCTTATTTATCTGATATATAATTACCTGCTTAATTACCTGGAAAGCATTGTCAAAGGGAATGATGCTAAACTTTGTTACTGAATGTTTTGTTACAGAAATATCTAAATTTCCTTATGTCAACTGTCTTATAGTAAGCTCTCATCAGATCTTTAACCATTGTTATTTGTAACTCTTTTGTCATTTATAGTCTAAACTAGTAAAGAGCTAGATTCCAGCAGAGCAAATATTAGTTACATAAGATTAAGTAAACTAAGGAAAATAATTTTATGACTTTTGTTTCAAATGTTGCTAATGAAGTGCTTTAACTTTTTCTTTTAGGCTGACTTATAACAGTTTAGTAAATGACACCTTTATAAGCAGAATTGAAACATTTATCTTTCTCTCTACCTGATCCCTCCAGAATTTAAAAACTGTCAGTGACTATTTTTATATTTCATGGCAGTGTTTATTTGTATAAGTTCAATAAGAATCTGCTTTCCTTGTAAGAGGACCAATTAAAAACCCTAGTTATATTACCAAGGCATTGACTGGAATGTTATACTTCAGAGACACGTGCATAAACTCAGATATGAACACACAGCTTTAAAGAACTAAGGTTGACTTTATAAAGCCAACAAAGCCCCTTGGAAGAACTGGCCCGGTACCTTGCTTACAGGGTTCCCAGCAACCTTACCAGGTGAGTAAGGAAGGTCACTTCCTGGCAGGTGCAGGAACCTCAGAATGTCTTGGGGACCTCAAGAAGAGAGGAGTTCACCCAAATCTACAGGTACTGCAGGCAAAACCTGATGGGCAAGTGTGGGTAAAACTGTAACATTTCCAGAATGTCTCACCTGGCTTTAGTACCTCTGCATATCAATAGGCATTCAGAGGTGGAGAGAAGTATGGCTTTAGTGCATTTGCATCATTCCTCAGGGCTGGAGAGAAGGTCATCTCCATGTCAATGGGTAATTACCTGGGCAAGGAGGGCTTATCTGTACCTGAGAGGTGAGGGGGAGGGCCGGTTTTGCTGCGGCTGGAGCAGGAGAGAGAGATAGGCTGGACTGCAGTTTGTAATCAATAAACGGGTTTTAAACTTTATTTCTCCCTTTGACTGATTTTGGTTTTTAGAGGTATTTTCCCCTGGGATTTCCTCTCTCCGGACTTACACCAAGTCTGCCTTGGCTTTCTGGCCTCAAGAGGCCTTATAAAACTCCAATCTGAAATTCCTTATAAAAAATTCCAGCAAAGCACATTTAAAAGAGCTTATGTAATCAATTGCTCTTCTTGCTGCACTTATGCAAATAATCAAGCCAAGTGTTAATTATTTTCTTAATCTGGTTACTTCTAATAAAAATGAGGGTGATTTTAGAGAAAAGTATTGTTTCAATAATGCAGCCTTATCTATACTAAATCCTAATACTAGTCATTGGGGCATAAACTAGATCCAGAATTCTGGTTTCCCCAAAATATCTGGCTATGATTCTCCAGATGTTTGTTTTCTCCCATTGTTTCAGTTAGAATCTTACTATTCTTTTTTTTTTTTCCAGTAGATCAGAATGCCATCTTTATTTAATGGTATATAAAAGAAAGAACATAAAGGCATTGGAGACAAAAGAATAAAGGTCAAGTTCTTATTACACCATTCACTTGTGCAACCTTGACCGAGTCATTCGTTTTCCTCATCTATAAAATGGAGATAAAAATAACTGTCCTGTCTTACTCACAGAATCCATTGAGTAGTAGAATGAAATCAAACAATGTTCTCACCTAGATTGTATTTTATAATGTTTTAGGCCACCAAGTTTCTCAAATCCATTCATAATACAAATTAAGAGTCAACGAACATTGACTACCTTCCCAGTCACAGTCAGCAATTTTTAACAGAATACATATAAGTAAATAAAACTTCTGACATGGTATAGAAATGTGAATGATTATGTATTCATCTTTATCATCTCTAAAGCAGCATTATTGAGAGTTATTCTTAGAAATAATAATGTCCTGGGGAGTTTCTGTGCTACATACATGAAGAAGCTGGAGGATCTGGTTAATCCTAATATCCTGGTACCTGGTACATGACTTCATTGTTGGGTAACAGGATTGTGTGGAGTGGTTATGCCCATGTCCATTACACAATGAAAGCTCCTTAAACTCCTATCCAGATTGGATATTCTTTTTTTTCTTTTATTAAGGTATTATTGATATACACTCTTATGAAGGTTTCACATGAAAAAACAATGTGGTTTCTACATTTACCCACATTATCAAGTCCCCACCCTTACCCCAATGCAGTCACTGTCCATCAGTGTAGTAAGATGCCACAGATTCACTGTTTGCCTTCTATGTGCTACACTGTTTTCCCCGTGATCCCCCACACCATGTGTACTAAACATAATACCCCTCAATCCCCTTCTCCCTCCCTCCCCACCTGCCCTCCCACACCCCTCCCCTCTGGGAACCACTAGTTCTTTCTTGGAGTCTCTGAGTCTGCTGCTATTTTTTTTTTATAAAGGTATTATTGATATACACTCTTATGAAGGTTTCACATGAAAAAACAACGTGGTTACTACATTTACCCATATTATCAAGTCACCACTGATACCCCAATGCAGTCACTGTTCATCAGTGTAGTAAGATGCCACAGATTCACTATTTGCCTTCTCTGTGCTACACTGTCTTCCCCTTGATCCCCCACACCATGTGTACTAAACATAATACCCCTCAATCCCCTTATCCCTCCCTCCCCACCCGCCCTCCCACACCACTCCCCTTTGGTAACCACTAGTTCCTTCTTGGCGTCTCTGAGTCTGCTGCTATTTGTTCCTTCAGTTTTGCTGCGTTGTTATACTCCACAAATGAGGGAAATCATTTGGCACTTGTCTTTCTCCGCCTGGCTTATTTCACTGAGCGTAATATACTCCAGCTCCATCCATGTTGTTGCAAATGGTAGGATTTGTTTCTTTCTTATGGCTGAATAGTATTCCACTGTGTATATGTACCGCCGCTTCTTTATCCATTGATCTACTGATGGACACTTAGGTTGCTTCCATATCTTGGCTATTGTAAATAGTGCTGCGATAAACATAAGGGTGCATATGTCTTTTTGAATCTGAGGTTGTATTCTTTGGGTAAATTCCAAGGAGTGGGATTCCCGGGTCAAATGGTATTTGTATTTTTCGTTTTTTGAGGAACCTCCATACTGCTTTCCACAGTGGTAGAACTAGCTTACATTCCCACCAGCAGTGTAGGAAGGTTCCCCTTTCTCTGCATCCTCGCCAGCATTTGTTGTTCTTAGTCTTTTCAGTGCTGGCCATCCCTACTGGTGTGAGGTGATATCTCATTGTGGTTTTAATTTGCATTTCTCTGATGATTAGTGATGTGGAGCATCTTTTCATGTGTCTGTTGGCCATCTGAATTTCTTCTTTGGAGAACTGTCTCTTCATATCCTCTGCCCATTTTTTAATCGGGTTATTTGCTTTTTGGGTGTTGAAGCATGTAAGTTCTTTATCTATTTTGGATGTTAACCCCTTGTCGGATATGTCATTTACAAATATACTCTCCCATACTGTAGGATGCCTTTTTGTTCTGTTGATGGTGTCCTTTGCTGTAGAGAAACTCTAGTTTGATGTAGTCCCATGAGTTCATTTTTGCTTTTGTTTCCCTTGCTCGAGGAGATGTGTTCAGGAAGAAGTTGCTCATGCTTATATTCAGGAGATTTTTGCCTCTGTTGTCTTCTAAGAGTTTTATGGTTTCATGACTTACATTCAGCTCCTTGATCCATTTTAAGTTTACTTTTGTGTATGGGGTTAAACAATAATCCAGTCTCATTGTCTTGCATGTAGCTGTCCAGTTTTGCCAACACCAGTTGTTGAAGAGACTGTCATTCCCCATTGTATATCCATGGCTCCTTTATTGTATATTAATTGTCCGTATATGCTTGGGTTTATATCTGGGCTGTCTAGTCTATTCTATTGGTCTATGGGTTTATTCTTGTGCCAGTACCAAATTGTCTTGATTACTGTGGTTTTGTAATAGAGCTTGAAGTTGGGGAGCATAATCCCCCCAGCTTTATTCTTCCTTCCCAGGATTGCTTTGGCTATTCAGGGTCTTTTGTGGTTCCATATGAATTTTAGAATTATTTGTTCCAGTTCATTGAAGAATGCTCTTGGTATTTTGATAAGGATTGCATTGAATCTGTAGATTGCTTTAGGTAATATAGCCATTTTGACAATATTTATTCTTCCTAGACAAGATCATGGGATGAATTTCCATTTGTTAGTGTCCTCTTTAATTTCTCTTAGGAGTGTCTTGTAGTTTTCATGGTATAGGTCTTTCACTTCCTTCATTAGGTTTATTCCTAGGTATTTTATTCTTTTTGATGCGATTGTGAATGGAATTGTTTTCCTGATTTCTCTCTCTGCTAGTTCATTGTTAGTGTATAGAGGAATGCCACAGATTTCTGTGTATTAATTTTGTATCCTGCAACTTTGCTGAATTCAGATATTAGTTCTAGTAGTTTTGGAGTTGATTCTTTAGGGTTTTTTATGTACACTATCATGTCATCTGCAAACAGGGACAGTTTAACTTCTTCCTTGTTAATCTGGATACCTTTTATTTCTTTGTGTTGTCTGATTGCCGTGGCTACGACCTCCAGAACTATGTTGAATAAAAGTGGGGAGAGTGGGCATTCTTGTCTTGTTCCCGATCTTAAAGGAAAAGCTTTCAGCTTCTCGCTGTTAAGTATGATGTTGGCTGTGGGTTTTTCATATATGACCTTTATTATGTTGAGGTGCTTGCCCTCTATACCCATTTTGTTGAGAGTTTTTATCATGAATGGATGTTGAATTTTGTCAAATGCTTTTTCAGCATCTATGGAGATGATCATGTGGTTTTTGTCCTTTTTGTTGATGTGGTGGATGATGTTGATGGATTTTCGAATGTTGTTGAATCTTACTACTCTTAATCCTCATATTTAGCCATGCATTATTTTATTTCCTTGTCAAGTTTGTCCTTCCAGAATGGAAAATCCAACTCCAGATGTTGCTACTTAACCTAATAACACGATTTGTTCTATCTTGCCTAGAAGCCATAGAACTACAAATAGTAATAGAAATGGAACCTGGAATAGAAATGCCCATCTTCCAAGGCCCTCTCAGCTGACCGCTGATGGAGACCTAACTGCACCGTTTACTGCACCCCTTCTCAGCATGAAGCAGCCAGAGTGGTCGTCGCTGCCTTTCCCTAGCAGCAGCTAGGGTCTCTATCTATAGAGGGGGGAATGAGACAGGGACCATAGGCTTAGAGTAGGATGAGGGCCTCTGGAAAGAGCGAGGCAGGACATTTACAGTCAAAGCAATGTGACAATGTAAAGTACCTATGGAAACTCTGTGTTCAGCATTATGCAAAGTCAAGGTCACGCTAATTCTTTAGGGTAAAGATACCAGAGTAGGAATATAGACATCTTCAGTGAGATCAGTTAAAAGTCAAAAGGCCAGGAGCAACTTCGCCTGGAATGTTTGAGTGTTCCACAAATAAAGAAGGGTATCTCAGCAAAAAAAGAAAAATCAAGTCAAGTACATCAACATATTAAAGAGAAAAACTTATTATCCTATTTAGATGGAGAAAAACTAGTTTGATCGAACTCAACATCTATTCACGTACGGGAACTTGAGACATGAATAGAGGTGGCATTACTGGGGAAAGGATGCCTATGCATGGGGGGTTAAAAAAAAGGATTTCACCACCTATTTCAGCACCATATCTTAAAATTGGTTCTGGCTAGATGATTACTTGATTGTGATGGGCAAAACTTTATTTTAGCAGAAATTATGTGGAAACAAACTGACCGCATCACAGGAAGGATTCTTTAAGCAAAATACAAGAGCAAGCCATTAGGAAAAGATCAATAGGTTAAAAGTGAGAACTACTATTTGTTTAAGAAAATGCTATAAAAAGAGAGAAAGAACAAGTACAGACTGTGATGTGCTATGTGTATGAAACCAACAAGTGATTATTCTCCAGGATACGTAAAGTATTGAGAAAAAAAATACCAGTACTTTAATATAAAAATTAGCAAAACAAAACCAAACGTGAACATACAATTCATGGAAGAGAAAAAGTAAATGACCCTTAAACATATGAAAATATGGCCAGTTAATAATGAAGGGCATGGGAAATAAAAGCACAGTAAGATGCCATTCTCCCCATATCAGGTTAGAAAAAGATTAAAAAGTCTGACAATACCAAGTGTTGGCCAGGAGGGGGAGCGATAAGAGTGCATATACACACCTGGTATGCATGTAGATTGATGCAGTCACAGCCCCTTTAGCTTGGTGATTGTAATGCTGAAGATGCACACGTCCTATAACTCAGCAATCCTAGTCCCAGGTGCACAGCCTAGAAATTCTTTTGTACGTGCTTGAGTGGCAGCATTGCTTATGAGAATCCTCAAACTGGAAGCAACTCAAGTGTCCATTGGTGGTGGAATGGTTGTTCACTAAATCATTAAACGGAATCCTCTAGTCCAGTGAAAACGCGTGAACTAGGGCTAGTGCATTGACCTGGGTGAATGTGAAGCATGTAATATAGAGCAAAAATTGAAGTCTCAAGAAGTATGTTCAACATGGCTCTATTGATAAAACCAAAACAGGCAAAACTAAGCTGTAATTTAAGGATACCTACATACTCAAGAGAAGCATATTTAAAAAGAAAAGGTGTGGCAAACACAAAAATTCAAGGTAGTGGTTGATCTCTTAGCGGGAGGAGGGGGCAGCTGAGGGGAGCAGGCAGTCCATGGGTGTTGGTCACGCTCCATGCCTGAGGCTGGGTGGTGAGTCCGTGGGGGCAGAGGGGAGGCTAGCACACGTTGTCACTGTTTGTATTGGGTAAAGTATCTTTAAATGCATTTGGGATGCCTTTATTTGGACTTTAATAAGTGGGATTGATCTTTTCAGGATTTAATCTCCAAGGTATCATAGGGCTGTCAGATCCATAAAATGAATTATTGGGGGAAATTTTGGCCTGCTCTTTCCATGGTGAATAAAGATGTGGCTGAATTTTATGTATTGGATGTCAAATGCCAGCTGTCCCTCAGACATGCAGGATGATCTCAGACATGCAGGATGATCTGTGCAGGTCTCATCAGACCGCTGTGTCTGGCAGGTGCTTGAGTGGAAACATGACTCACCCTGCTTCCCTTGGGCAGCCCAGCCAGATATCATTAACCTGAGTCCTGTGATGTTGCTTTCTAGGAGAAGCACAGAGCGGCCAGTTCCCTGAGCAGTGGTGCTTCGACGTGCACAAAGAAATTCAGCCTGGATTATTTAGCCCTGGACTTCAATTCGGCATCACCAGCTCCTGTACAGCAGGTAGGAAGGACTTCGTGTCTGAGAATTCCCAGGTGATTGTATTTCTGTTTAGATTTTTCTGGTGATTCAGCCATGCATGTTCTCTTTGGAAACTCTTAAATGAACAGACATGTACAGGGAACAATGTTAAAATCGGTCTTAATTCTGCCTCCCAGAAATCCTGGTGTATTTCCCTCTGGGGCATGTCCTTTGGGTGTGTATGTATAAACATATGTAGTATTCATGTTCTTCAAAACTTGGACCATAAAGTTTATAGAAAAATTTATGTGGCAGAGATGAGGGTGGGGCAAAGGGCACTCCAGACATAGGAAGCGACTGCATAGGGAAGAGGTAATAGCCTAGTTTAGCTAGACTCTGGGGAATGGTGACAGGAAGTCTCAGTAAAAGGCCTCAAATGTCAGCTTGGGTGGTTTTAACCCCTTTGGGTAGTATCCTCATCTGTAAAATGGGGATCAGAAATAATGACACCTACATCATGGCCTGTTGTGAGGATTAAATGTGTTAATACATCAATTAACTTGCCATTAAGTGGAGTGTAAGCCATGGAATGAATGGTGAGCAGTGGACAACAGCTAAATATTTTTGAGCAAGAATGGCCATAATTGAAACTGTGCCTAACAATGTATTGTTTGATGAGAAAAGTGACTTGATGAACAAGATATACAGTATGATTCCATTTTCTGTGTATGTGTAGAAAACAAAGCCTTGAAGACATCCTTCCCTTTTGCCAAATGAACTCTCCCTTCTCCTTTACCTTTAATGTCATTCCACAAACCTGAAGTGATACTCCAGAAAGGCTGGTCAGGAGGGTGAGACAGGTAAGAGCAGAAGGTGCCTTAGTCAGTGTAGGTCACTGTGCAGGCAAGGCAAAGCAGCCCCCATCTCAGTGGCTTGCAACGGCAAAGCCTTTCTCAGTTGTTGCTCATGGGCCAGTGCATTTCAGGCTAGGACCTTGGTGTTCCAGGTCATCTTTGATCCAGGGCCGAGGCAGGAGGAGCAGCCACATCTGAGGCATGCTGGTCTGCTGGTCTCCTGGCAGAGGGAAAGGGTGACTGCAGAATCACAGGGTGCCTCGTTTCTCTTTAGGATTGGCACGTGTCTCTTTCACTCACATTATATTGGTCGGAGCAAGTCATATGGCTAGAGCAGAGTTGAAGGGAGCAGAGATGAAGAGAAATTTATACATGTGCACACGAAGTATAATGATGCTTATGCAGGAGATACCCAGGAGTAAGGGGCAGCGAATATGTAGCAACACTGTAAAGTACCACAGAGAGGCTGATTTTCCTGAATTTTTTAATTGCATGTAATAATGAAAACCCTTTGTTTTCCTCCCCATTCAGAAACTTCTCCTGTCAGAAGAGCAAAGAGTAGAATATGTCCAAGTGGATGAGCAGAAGACGCAGGCTCTTCAGAACACAAAGCAGGAGTGGACGGATGAGAGGCAGTCCAAAGTGTGAGCGACGTGCGGTTGGGCTGGGTGGGAATCAGTGGAGCTGGGGCTTGCCTTGAGGTTTTTTGCCAGAATTACACCAATGGTTAGTGAAAGGCAAGATCCAGAAGTAATGTATAATTTGCATGGGTTTGGCAAGAACCTCTGGGGGAGAGGAGCTAGTGGTAAGTACCGATGGGGACAGGCAGGAAGCTGTGGGGGAGTGCATCACTGCCGTCCACCCTCGGCCTGTGCCCGGTCCCTGCCTGCTGCAACAGTTTGGTTTCCAGCCCCCAGCCCAGAGCTGCGGGGATGCGTGGGGCTGGTGCTGTGATCTTAAGGGGCAGAGATGGGGGGTTCCACAGCACAGACTGGGGTGTACAAAACTGTATCCATTCAGGGAGGTTAGGAACAATAAAAACAAGACTTGCGAGAGTATTTTCCCAGAATTTGGTTAGAAATCCCTCCAGTGGAGCATTTTCAGTACAGATAAGAGTCAGTATTGCTACCAAGAGAATAATCTAACTTGACTCCAATACCTGAGATTCTGACCTCTCTCCTGTGCTCCCACTGGAATCATAAGTTAACCTAGCAGAGAGGTCCGTGGAGACCATCTTGTTCTGGCCCCTGAAGACACTGTTGAGAAAATCAAAGCTAGCAATGATGGCAATATCTGCATTCCTTACTCCAAAGACTACAGCGGACAAATCACTTCTATCCTGAAGACAGTTCAGCTGATGGGCAGTGAGCCTTGGGTTCCATGATGAACCAGTAAGATGACACTGCTGGCTCTAAGGACATCATGGGGAAGCAGCTACCTGTGCCTGGGTATCCTGTCCTTGCTGGCCTTTTTCCAGCATGCTCTCACATGCGTCATGCCATTTCTCCCACTGAAAGACCTTAGGAGCTAGGTTTCGCAGAGCTTGCTGCTCCCACTTTGAAGAAAACTGAAAATCAGAGATGGGAGCACTTTGCCCAAGATCACTCATTGAGCCAAGACAGCAGCAGGCTTCGAGTAGAGCTGGCTGGGCTGCCCATTGCAGGCTCATTCTAGTTTATATGCTTCTGAGAATTCTGAGGAAATATATCAATTTGGTCAACGTCTGAAACGTGGGAAATATGCAGACGTGAGATGAGTTATCCTCTTTCCCTTTCATAGAATTTTGAGCAGGTGCTTTTATATTTACAAAGAATGTGTGGCAAGCCAGGGTTTCTTTACATGGTGTTCAAACAGGGAACTCTAACATAATCAGTAGTTACTGCTACAAATACCTCCTGCCACTTCACTGCAGAGCAAGGATTGGCTGAACTGTGCAGCCTTTAGGTCCGACTCAACACTGAAGTCTCCTCTCAGCCCTGGCTCGCTCCCCACAAGGCCACCTTGGCTCCCATTCATACCATCTTTGTACCCACCATCTTGCTGATTTTTAAAAATTCATTGTGTTCTTACAATTTACTCTCTGGCATTAATAAAAGCCTTATACAGAGGAATCTTGACTGAAGTTCCCTAGTGATAACATTGGACATCAGGGCAGAGCACAGTTGGAAAGCTGACTATATGAAACTGCCAGTTTCAGTTTACAGCCAACTTTCCCCGACTCTCCTGGAGTGACCTGCATCGGGATTACTGCGCTGCAAGCAAGCGAGCAGGTGCTTGTAATGACTACTGCTTCTGCTCAGCCAAGCCACATCTTGACATCTTTGTTTTTAAGAAGCTAGCTTCAGAACTTGGCTGTAAAATCCATAACCCTCCGTAATACCATGTATAACTTGACCTTCATCATTAATGACATGAAAAAGCAACAGCCCCCACCTGTCTTTCCCCAAGGGAGTTATCTTATGCAACCCCTTCCCTTTTCTCCACGGCTGAAGCTCCCAGAGGCCCTGGGTGCTGGCTGTAGGCCACAAAGCAGGGCAGGGACAACCACAGTAGCAGGACTTCCAGTTTGGGAGAAACAGTCCAAAGGCAGAGAAATGACAGGGTGAGGGAATGCTGGGGTGAGAGAAAGGAGAAGCCACGTGGAATTCCATGCCCCCATGAAGTCTGAGGCCAACCACCATGATGCTTTTTCCTGAAACACATACTTCCAGACCAAATCCCCAACCCAAAAAGGGAGCTGATTATCTGGCAGGGCTGCCCTGAGAAGCAGGAGCTGGGAAACCTATTCAGGAAGGTCTTTTAACTCCAGGCCCCTTATGCTCTGACCCCTTTACCAGAAACCTCCTAAGTTTACAGCTTCCTACGCCTTTATTTCCCCTGATCTTAAATTGCATTTATTGTTATTTCCTTATTGAAACTATGCCATTTGTTTCATAAATTTAGTTTTTCTGCAACTGAGGCAGTGTGGCATTGTTGCAGGCGGGATCAGGGGACCCAGTGGGAGAAAGCAGAGCTCAGTTGTAGAGCCAGCCCCAGGAACACATGCACACTTCCTTTATGGTGGACGGGCAGCGGAGAGCCTCAGGTCCATGACAGCCTGGGTGCTGGGACATGGCATGAGGGTCTGCATAGCACAGTAATGAACCTTGCCTGCAGTCTGCTGCCACACAAACAGTGATTCCAGGTGGACCTCAATGAGAAAGGCAGAACAATCCATTTGGCAAGTTTCCTGGTCCACTGCTGGTATTTTGTTCTTTCTTTCATAATCAAAACACCTATTTTAGTGATTTTTAGTCTTTGTTTGCCTTCATTAAAAGAACATAACCTAATTGTTTTGTCTGTGTTTTATTTTAAATTACACCAATTTTTTGTTTTTCAATTTGAGACAATTCATTTTAATTATGGTGATAGAAGTGAGAATAGTGGTTACCTCTGTTGGGGAGATTATTGTTGCTTTGGAAAGAGACAGAAAATTTTGAAATTATAGAAATGTTCTGTATCTTAATCTGGGTGGTGATTATATGGGTGTATTGTATACATATATAAAAATGTATCAGTCATCAGGATTCAAGATGGCGGCATGAGAGGTGAGACAGATAATTCCTCCCAGAACCACATGTGATGTGAAAGTATAGTTAATACAATAAGCCCTAAAACAGCAACAGGAAAGAAGGCTGCACCAGACTGCATACAGACCTCATGAACAGAGAAGACCTCATGAAACAATGTAACATATGAAAGCCTTCATCCGGCCAGACCCAAGACCTTCCCCCACCCCAGCTCACCAGTGGGAAGAAGAGAAACGGAGCGGGGAGGGGGTGGAAGCCTAGGACTGCTGAACACAGCCCTGGAGGTCTGCTTTGGAGCACAAACCTACATTGTGTGCTGCTCCGGAGGTTGGTGGGGTTGGGGAGCTGGGACAGGTGGAGTGCTTGAGAGACTGAGATTCCAGCTCTTTGTGGAGGATGTGGATCCACAGCTGGCTGCTCTTGGACAAAGGAAAGGCAGGCAGTCTGAGAGGCTTCCTAGCAGCAAGAGGGCTGCTGAAGGGCCGAGGCACCGCCTACAACAGCTAGAGATGCCAAGCACAGAGGCTTACATCTGTGTGCTCAGCCCACTGGCTCTGATACTGGAGACAGGCACCACAGATGGGAATCAGGAAACAGCTCTTTCCTACCCCCAGGCACCAGCTCCACTTCCCTACAACATCCAACCTCACTCTAAGGGCTGAGCAGCTCCAGAGACTGGAGCTTCTGGGCAATAGAGGGCACCACACAGAAATATGAAACGTCAAAAGAACATGGTTCAGACAAAAATCTCACAAACCCCAGAAAAAGGTCCAAATGAAACTGAACTCACCAATCTTCCTGAAAGAGAGTTCAAAATAAAAATTATAAACATGCTTATGGAGGTACAGAAAAATATTCAAGAACTCAGGAATGAATTTAAGTCAGAGATTCAATCATTAAGAAATTCCATTTATGAAATGAAACATACAATGGAGGGATTTAAAAGCAGATTAGATGTAGTAGAAGAGACAGTAAATGGAATAGAAATTAGAGAAGAGGAATACAAAGAAGCTGAGGCACAGAGAGAAAAAAGAATTTCTAAGAATGAAAAAATATTGAGAGAACTGTGTGACCAGTCCAAACGGAACCATATTCGCATTATAGGGTACCAGAAGAAGAAGAGAGAAAAAGGGATAGAAAGCGCATTGAGGAGGTAATTGTAAAAACTTCCCCAATCTGGGGAAGGAGATAGTCTCTCAAACCATGGAGGTGCACAGATCTCCCAACACAAGGGACCCAAGGAAGACAACATCAAGACATATAATAATTAAAATGTCAAAGATCAAGGATAAAGACAGACTTTTAAAAGCAGCTAGAGAGAGAAATAAGATCACATACAAAGGAAAACCCATCAGGCTATCATCAGATTTCTCAGCAGAAACCTTAGAGGCCAGAAGGGAGGGGATGATATATTTAATGCAATGAAGCAGAAGGGCCTTGAACCAAGAATACCCCGCAAGGTTATCATTTAAATTTGAAGGAGGGATTAAACAATTTTCAGATAAGCAAAAGCTGAGAGGATTTACCTCCCACAAACCACCTCTACAGTGCATTTTGGAGGGACTCCTATAGATGGAAGTATTCCTACGGCTAAATAGATGTCACCCAAGGGATAGACAAAGAGTATAGAGTACGATTCATAACATACAAAGAATGGAAGAGGAAGGAAAAGGAGAGAAAAAAAGAACCTTTAGGTTGTGTTTGTAATAGCATACAAAGTGAGTTAAGTTAGAGTGTTAGATAGTAAGGGAATTACCCTTGATCCTTTGGTAACCACGAATCTAAAGCCAGCAATGGCAATAAGTACATACCTATCGATAATCACCCTAAATGTAAATGGTCTGAATGCACCAATCAAAAGATGTAGAGTCACTGAATGGATAAAAAAGCAAGACCCATCTATATGCTGCCTACAAGAGACTCACTTCAAACCGAAACACATACACAGACTGAAAGTAAAGGGATGGAAAAAGATATTTCATGCAACTAATAGGGAGAAAAAGGCAGGAGTTGCAGTGCTTGTATCAGACAAAATAGACTTCAAAACAAAGAAAGTAACAAGAGACAAAGAAGGACATTACATAATGATAAAAGGGTCAGTCCAACAAGAGGATATAACTATTATAAATATCTATGCACCCAACACAGGATCACCTACACATGTGAAACAAATACTAACAGAAATAAAGGGGAAAAAAACCCTCAAAACAGAAATACCATTTGACCTGGGAATCCACTCCTAGGAATTTACCCTATGAATGCAGGAGCCCAGTTTGAAAAAGACATATGCACCCCTATGTTTATTGCAGCACTATATACAATAGCCAAGCTATGGAAGCAACCTAAGTGTCCATCAGTAGATGAATGAATAAAGAAGAAGTGGTACATATACACAATGGAATATTATTCAGCCATAAGAAGAAAGCAAATCCTACCATTTGCAACAACATGGATGGAACTAGAGGGTATTATGCTCAGTGGAATAAGCCAAGCAGAAAAAGACAAGTATCAAATGATTTCACTCATATGTGGAGCATAAGAGCAAAGAAAAAAACTGAAGGAACAAAACAGCAGCAGACTCACAGAACCCAAGAATGGACTAATAGTTACCAAAGGGAAAGGGACTGGGGAAAATGGGTGGTAAGGGAGGGAGAAGGGGGAAAAAGGGTCATTACGATTAGCATGTATAATGTTGGGGGTGTGCACGGGGAAGGCTGTATAAGACAGAGAAGTAGTGATTCTATAACATCTTACTACACTGATGGACAGTGACTGTAAAGGGGATGTGGTGGGGACTTGATAATAGGGAGAGTCTAGTAACCATAATGTAGTTCATGTAATTGTACATTAATGATAGCAAAATAAAAAGTCTCCTTTCCTGCTCTTCTAATCCTTTCAAATATCATTTTATAGTAGTTTCAGTGGGGTTTTGGGAGGTAGTGAAGTTAGATGTGGAAGTATGTGCTCCACCTTAACATCATAGGCATGGGTGTCTGCGTGCCTGCCTCATTCACCCTACACACCTTTGTTACCAAGATATTATCCTCAAAACACTCCAGACTCAGCTTGTCTCATCAGGCTCTCTGATCCATTCTCTGACCATTTTGCTCTTTAAGCTCCTGGACTGCCTACCCTGAACCAACGTCCTATCCATTAATATTCAGTCTGTGCTTGAAGTCCAGATGCCAATATGTCTGCACTTTGACCTGTCTACTTTCTCTGACCCCTACCATTTAGACATGCTTTCCCAATTGTGACTCTCATAACTTTGCTTCTTCTAAGTAGAAAGATGATTTCTGTCAAAAACACAGGCTAGCACTGGTCCCTCTTGTTTGCTCAAATAACAATACTGGCAACAATGATAAACAATTACTAAGTATTGTTTATTATGTGCTGTTCACTATGATAGACACTTTGTACACATGGTCTCATTTCATTCTTCATCACAGCTTTATCAGGTAGATGGTATTCCTCAGATGAAGAAACAGGCTGAAGGAGGGAAAGTGGCTTCCAAAAATCCACCAGGCTAATAAGAGGCAGAGGTGGAATTCAAGCCCAGGTTGGTCCAAGTCCATGCTCTTCCTACACCACTACGCTGCCTTAGAGAGGAAGCTAGAAAGCACAAAGTGAGAGGATACTGAGTGCCTGAGTTGGAGAGAGTGGCCACCATCAATGGGACAATGAGTAGACCATGGAGAAAGATGGGGCTAAAAGAGAAAAACCTTCACTGACTTAACAGGTCTGCATAGCATTGACCCTTGTGATCTTCAGTTGTGCACAGGATAATTTACCATGCTTATCTACCCGCACAGAAAGTAAGTTAGAACACCACCATTAATCTATATGATACACACCAACACAGCTAAAGACAATTTTCACAATTGTAAAAGATGCCTGATTATTTTTTTTCAGAAAGGGAGCTTGGATTTCCATTGATCAAGATAGGACTTTATACTACTTCATGGTCTGGCACAGAAATAGTTATAACAATAAGCCTGAATCATCAAGAAATGTGCAGTCATATTTTTCAAGCTCAATTTAGGGAATCAGAGAAGAGTAAAATACACATGGGAAAGGTCTCCACTCAAGATGGTACAGCGAGTTCACGCTATGGATAGCCTGCAATGCCAAACACATGGCAATGATGGACAAAATATAAAAAGGTAAACTAGGAAAGGAATTTCGTAGACAAAAAAAAGATTATTGTTTCTGTGTTGAACTGGTAGTCTTGCTGGACTAGAAGCAAATAATGATAGCCAGAAGTTAAGTTCCTGCAGGGCATAATGGTCTAAAAGTACTCTGAGCAAGATGGAGGACAAAAGCTAGGCTCACTGCTTAAAGTCAAGGTCTAGGATGGAACTACCCACAAATCCAGGAACCCCTGAATGTAAATCTGACAAAACTACTACAGAATTTGCCAGGGTCTTTGGCTCTGGTGAGCTGCTGCAGTCCTAAGGAGCTGAGGACACAGAGAAGCCTGACCTCACAACTACAAGCTGAGCTAAGCTGCCCAAGAGCTTCCTGGGGCGGTGACATGAATATATCCTGTTAAATAGTTTTGATCCTAACAACTGACTGGTGTTTTGCAAGAACGCAGTAAGAAGGAAATATGCTAAAGAGATTGATTTCCTTCTATCATCAAGCTTCCACCTGTGGAAGACATAAAATTAGAGAAGGTGAAAGACACTTTTTAGAAAGTGGGTTTTTTTGGTGGATGTGTGCAAACTATTTGCAAAACCAATCCAGATATTCTCATGGTTCTCCTAATGCTTTGCTACAATGACTGAACGTGGGGATGATAATTATTGTCTATGAGTCATCAGCTAGATTGTGTCAGTATGGCATATTATTAAAAGCATTGTATCTATGGCTAGGTATCAAGATTCTAATCTAAATTCTGACACTCATTTAGCTGTGTGACCTTGGGTAAACCACTTAATCTCTCATTGCCTCTATTTCTTCATTTATAAAATGGGGATAGGGTTGCTGTGGACCTTGAAAACACTTAGAAGAGTGTCTGGCACATGAAAAGCATTATGTAAGAGTTAGCTATTATTATTGGTCATCATTATGTGCTGCAAACATTTAATAATCACAATTTGTTAGAAAATGCTGTGAAGCAGGTATTTTCCTTACTGTACCCACATGAGAAAACTTAAGCTACAAAAGGTCAAACAAAACTACAGAGTGACAGAGTGCTGCCTAGCCTTTGGTCTCCATTTAAACTGAAGAAGAGCAAACTGTAACTCAAAATATGAGAGGGACATGCCTTAAATCATTCAGTGAGTCAGTGGCATAACTGGGCCTAGAACTCAGCAGCAAGGCTCTTCCCTCCAGTGGTTCTCAAGGTTTCATAGGCATGTAAGTCCAGGGAGAGGAAATCCCGGGGCAAAATACCTCTAAAAACCGAAATCAGTCAAAGGGAGAAATAAAGCTTAAAACCCGTTTATTGCACACAAACTGCCGTCCTGGCCGTCTTTCTCCTCTGCTCCAGAAGAAGCAAGTCAGCAAGCCAGCCAGCCCCTCCCCTTAACCTCCCAGGTTCAGACAAGCGCCCAGTTGCCCAGGTAATTACCCATTGACATGGAGATGAACTTCTCTCCACCCCTGAGGATATGCAAATGCACTAAAGCCAGGCAAGATACTCTGGAAATGTTACTCACAGGCATCAGTATACTCTTGAGGTCTTGTTAAAACAGAAACTGTTGGGCTCCACCCTCAGATTTTCTGATTTAATAAGTCTGGGGTGGGGCCTGAGAATTTTCATTTCTAACAAGTTCTCAGATGATGCTGATGGTGTTGGTCTGGGGATCCTACTTTGGGAATCATAAAAACACGCCATAGTTCAACATTTTGTTCATCATGGACTACAGTAGGTTGTGATACACAAGCACTTGGACAGAAATGGGAACCAGTGATGACTACTAAATAAAAATACATAGCTAGTGACAATAAGGTAGGTGATCAACATTCCGAGTTTGTGTGAGATATTCCAAGTTTTAAAACTAAGTTCTGCAACTCACAGACTCCAAGAAGGGACTAGTGGTTATCAGAGGGGAGGGGTGGGAGAGGGCGGGTGGGGAGCGAGGGAGAAAGGGATTGAGGGGTAGTATGATTGGCACACATGGTGTATGTGGGGTGTCACTGGGAAGACAGTGTAGCTCAGAGAAGACAAGTGGGGACTCTAGCATCTTACTACACTGATAGACTGTGACTGTAATGGGGTATGGGGGGACTTGATAATGGGGGTGAATGTGGTGGTCACATTGTTTTTCTTGTGGCCTTCAAAGGAGAGTATATGAATGATACCTTAATAAAAAAAACTAAGTTCTGCATCCAGGAAACCCCTCAGTCCTGGTCACACTTGGATGGTTGGTCACTAGCTGAAGATGAACAAAATTCAGTGCCAGTTAAGCCAATCACAAAAGAACACAGTTACAATGCAGTGATTTTTGATGAGTTTCTTTGAAAAGGATTCATTAATTTATTCTTATTCCAACAAATTTGTATCATGAAACACTATGTTAGGTTCTTGTGCTTGACTCTACTGATTCTGTTACATCATAGCAAAAGGTAGAAGTGAGACAGAGACCAAGGGCTTAGACAGAGTAGGGTGAGGGCCTCTGGAAAAAAAGCAAGGCAGGATATTTACAGTCAAAGCAATATAACAATGTGAAGTCCCTATGGAAACTCTGTGTTCAGCATTATGCAAAGTCAAAGTCACGCTAATTCTCTAGGGTAAAGATACCAGACTAGGAATATAGACATCTTCAGTGAGATCAATTAAAGGTCAAAAGGCCAGGAGAAACTTGGCCTGGAGTGTTTGAGTGTTCCACAAGGGTATCTCAGCATAACCCGTGGCTTCACTGTAAACAGCCCTAGCAAACCGACAATAACCCAGCCCACCTTGAGGGCAGGGCAGGTGGTGCAAGTCCACACTCTAAGCCCTCAATTTCCAAAAATCCTCAACTGCCTATAAATCCCCTAGACAACGCACCACCCCGGGCTCTCTTGTCCCCTCCTGGCGTAAGCGAGGAGCTCTTTCCTCTCACTTTATTTCTAAATAAAAGCCTGTACCTTGCTTTCCTACCTTGAGTGTTTGTGAAGCTCATTCTTCGGCTTCGTGAACAAGAACCCCGGCATCAGTAGTGACTCTACAGTGAGCTTGGTAGACATATACCTGTGCTTTCATTCTCATGGACACTAGAAAGAGATGCAAAAAAAGAAACATCTCACATAGAAAATCTTCAGTGCACCATGAATTCAGTACATTCAAATAATTCTCTTCCTTTTTTCTCCCTCTGAAGGGAGTATATTGTAAAAAAGTATTGATTGAAAATTTAGGAAACCGAAGATGAAATAATTAAAGAAATCAAGGTCCCAGGGTAGACAAAAGGTAAAGGGAATATTTCAGTAAGGGAGAAGATTCATCTGTATCCTTATCTTTCCAGGGCCATGAATATGTCCTTTGCTTCTCATTAATCAATGATGACCTCAGTTATAGTGTAATTTTGAAGGATAATTTAGGCAAAACTTCAAAAAAGGTAAATATCCTGATGTAGACTAATGGTGACATATTTTAGGAGTACATAATACTAGACAGAAAAGATTGTATGTTAAAATGTTACTTCTGTTTTGATTGCTAATGGATATATACTTTTTCAGACCTGAACTCAATTATCAATTCTTTGACCTAAGAGGGGAACAAATTTCATGGAAGACCCATGAAGATTCCCATATAGTACAAATAAAGTGCAGAAATCTTTTGTGAACATATTTTGGAGCACTAGATGGGTCAATAAAGTGTTTCAATTTCTAAATGTGAACTAGTAACTCCTTGAAAACATCAAGTAAGGCTCTTTCTGTCAGAATACTGATTTTGCTTTGCTTTTTGACTCCTATACTCACTAATTTTTTTTCCCCCTCTTGTGCACACCCTACCCTAGATTCTCTTTCATCATCTACAGTGGTCAGTGCAGTTATTGTAGTTTTACTTTCAATGACAGCTGGGGCGAAATAAGCTTCATACATATCTCTGAGTCTCCATATATAAAAGAAGCCATTAAAAAAAATAAAAGAAACAATGTGTTATCCTTAATCCAGTCAAATCTTGGCAATTAACATGTGTGTGTATGTGTATGAATGTCTGAATTATCATATGGAACCTCAGAAGTCTCTAAAAACTTTCTGCAATTATCCGTCACAAAATTGCTGAACCTATGGGTTTGTTCCACAGGGGCTATTGTGACTCCCTAGTTTAATTCCTCAAGAGATGACTTGGATGGAGATAATCCTTTTGACAAGATTAACACTATGTTTATATTCACTTCTTATCTTATCACTGAGGTTGTGCTATTGAGCAATTCCTATGGGTCTGTAGTTCTAGGAGACTATAGAGAAAAATCTAGGGTTTCAACTAAACTCTTTAATCTGCAGGCCTATGTAAAGGACTGTCCCAAGGTATCCCTTAGCCCACTTCTTCTCAAAGTGTGGTCTGAAGAAACCTGGAGGGGTCCTTGAAACACTTTTAGGGGGTCTGTGGGTTAAGAACTATTTTTTTATAATAACACTAAGATGATATTTGTCTTTTCTATTCTCATTATGTATTGAATGTATAGAGGACTTTTCCAGAGGATATGTGACATGTGATGATGTAATCTCTGTGATAGCCAAGGAATGTGTGCTTATGTGTTCTTGAATTTTAAACCCTTCTCTTACTACAATTAGTATCAATAGATATAACCCACACCCAAGAACTCTTAAGGTCTTCAATGACTTTAAAGACTGTTAAGGTGTCCTAAGACCAAAAGTTTTGCAAATCACAGCTTTATCAAGACTTTATTATTCCTAGAATGCATTTCATTCTAACTGACCTAGTTGCAATAAATTTTTTTTTGGTATCGTTAATCTACAACTACATGTGCAACATTGTGGTTACTAAACTCCCCACTTGATCAGGTCCCCCACCCCCACCACATTACAGTCACTGTCCATCAGTGTAGTGAGATGCTGTAGAATCACTACTTGTCTTCTCTGACTTGTTCAGCCCTCCCCGTGCCCCCCCCAACATTATGTCTGCTAATCCTAATGGCCCTTTTTCCCCTTTGTCCCTCCCTTCCCACCCATCCTCCCCAGTCCCTTTCCCTTTGGTAACTGTTAGTCCATTCTTGGGTTCTGTGAGTCTGCTGCTGTTTTGTTCTTTCAGTTTTTTTCTTTGCTTTTATGTTTCACATATGAGTGAAATCATTTGATACTTGTCTTTCTCTGCTTGGCTTATTTCACTGAGCATAATACCCTCTAGCTCCATCTATGTTGCTGCAAATGGTAGGATTTGTTTTCTTCTTATGGCTGAATAATATTCCATTGTGTATATGTGCCACTTCTTCTTTATCCATTCATCTACTGATGGACACTTAGGTTGCTTCCAGTTCATGGCTACTGTAAATAGTGCTGCAATAAACATAGGGGTGCATATGTCTTTTTCAAACTGGGCTGCTGCATTCTTAGGGTAAATACCTAGGAGTAGAATTCCTGGGTCAAATGGTGTTTCTATTTTGAGTTTTTTGAGGAACCTCCATACTGCTTTCCACAGCGGTTGAACTAATTTGCATTCCCACCAGCAGTGTAGGAGGGTTCCATTTTCTCCACATCCTTGCCATCATTTGTTGTTGTTTGTGTTTTGGATGTTGGCCATCCTCACTGGTGTGAGGTGATATCTCATTGTGGTTTTAATTTGCATTTCTCTGATGATTAGCGATGTGGAGCATCTTTTCATGTGCCTGTTGGCTGAATTTCTTCTTTGGAGAAGTGTCTATCCATATCCTCTGCCCATTTCTTAATTGGATTATTTGCTTTTTGCTTGTTGAGGTGCGTGAGTTCTTTATACATTTTGGATGTCAACCCCTTATAGGATATGCCATTTATGAATATATTTTCTCATACTGTAAGATGTCTTTTTGTTCTACTGATGGTGTCCTTTGCTATGCAGAAGCTTTTCAGCTTGATATAGTCCCACTTTTTCATTTTTGCTTTTGTTTCCCTTGCCTGGGGAGATATGTTCATGAAGAAGTCACTCATGTTTATGTCCGAGAGATTTTTGCCTATGTTTTTTTCTAAGAGTTTTATGGTTTCATGACTTATATTCAGGTCTTTGATGCATTTTGAGTTTACTTTTGTGTATGGGGTTAGACAGTAGTCCAGTTTCATTCTCTTACATGTGGCTGTCCAGTTTTTCCAACACCAGCTGCTGAAGAGGCTGTCATCTCCCCATCGTATATCCAAGGCTCCCTTATCAAATATTAATTGACTGTATATGTTTGGGTTAATGTTTGGATTTTCTATTCTGTTCCACTGGTTTGTGGGTCTGTTTTTGTGCCAATACCAAATTGTCTTGATTACTGTGGCTTTGTAGTAGAGCTTGAAGTCAGGGAGCGTAATTCCCCCTGTTTTATTCCTCCTTCTCAGGATTGCTTTGGCTATTTGGGGTCTTTTGTGGTTCCATATGAATTTTAGAATTATTTCTTCCAGTTCATTGAAGAAACCTGTTGGTATTTTGATAGGGATTGCATTGAATCTGTAGATTGCTTTAGGTAGTATAGCCATTTTGACAATATTTATTCTTCCTAGCCAAGAGCATGGGATGCATTTCCATTTGTTAGTGTCCTCTTTAATTTCTCTTAGGAGTGTCTTGTAGTTTTCAGGGTATAGGTCTTTCACTTCCTTCGTTAGGTTTATTCCTAGGTATTTTATTCTTTTTGATGCAATTGTGAATGGAATTGTTATTCTGATTTCTCTTTCTGTTAGTTCATCGTTAGTGCATAGGAAAGCAATAGATTTCTGTGTATTAATTTTGTATCCTGCAACTTTGCTGAATTCAGGTATTAGTTCTAATAGTTTTGGAGTGGAGTCTTTAGGATTTTTTATGTAGAATATATCGTCTGCAAACAGGGACAGTTTGACATCTTCCTTACCAATCTGGATGCCTTTTATTTCTTTGTGTTGTCTGATTGCCATGGCTAGGACCTCCAGTACTATGTTGAATAAAAGCAGGGAGAGTGGGCTTTCTTGTCTTGTTCCCGATATTAGGGGAAAAGCTTTCAGCTTCTCGCTGTTAAGCATGATGTTGGCTGTGGGTTTGTCATATACGGCCTTTATTATGTTGAGGTACTTGCCCTTTATACCCATTTTGTTGAGAGTTTTTCTCATGAATGGATGTTGAATTTTGTCAAATGTCTTTTCAGCATCTATGGAGAATGTCATGTGGTTTTTGTCCTTATTTTTGTTGATGTGGTGGAAGATGTTGATGGATTTTCGAATGTTGTACCATCCTTGCATCCCTGGGATGAATCCCACTTGATCATGGTGTATGATCCTCTTGATGTATTTTTGAATTAGGTTTGCTAATATTTTGTTGAGTATTTTTGCATCTACGTTCATCAGGGATATTGCTCTGTAATTTTCTTTTTTGGTGAGGTCTTTGCCAGGTTTTGGTATTAGAGTGATGCTGGCTTCATAGAATGAGTTTGGAAGTATTCCCTCCTCTATTTTTTGGAAAACTTTAAGGAGAATGGGTATTATTTCTTCTCTATACGTCTGGTAAAATTCAGAGGTGAATCCATCTGGTCGGGGGGTTTTGTTCTTGGGTAGTTTTTTGATTACCACTTCAATTTCGTTGCTGGTGATTGGTCTGTTTAGGTTTTCTGTTTCTTGCCTGGTCAGTCTTGGAAGGTTGTATTTTTCCAAGAAGTTGTCCATTTCTTCGGTTTCCTGCTTGTTAGCATATAGATTTTCATAGTATTCTCTTATAATTCTTTGTATTTCTGTGGGGTCTGTCATGGTTTTTCCTTTCTCATTTCTGGTTCTGCTTATGTTTGTAGATTCTCTTTTTCTCTTAATGAGTCTGGCTAGGGGTTTATCTATTTTGTTTATTTTTTCAAAGAACCAGCTCTTGGTTTCATTGATTTTTTTCTATTATTTTATTCTTCTCAATTTTATTTATTTCCTCTCTAAACTTTATTATGTCCCTCCTTCTGGTGACTTTGGGCCTGATTTGTTCTTCTTTTTCCAATTTCAATAATTGTGTCTTTAGACGATTCATTTGGGTTTGTTCTTCCTTCTTTAAATAGGCCTGGATTGCAATATACTTTCCTCTTAGAACTGCCTTTGCTGCGTCCCACAGAAGTTGCGGCTTTGTGTTGTTGTTGTCATTTGCCTCCATATATTTGTTTGATCTCTGTTTTAATTTGGTCGTTGATCCATTGATTATTTAGGAGCATGTTGTTAATCCTCCATGTATTTGTAAGCCTTTTTGTTTTCGTTGTACAATTTATTTGTAATTTTATACTTTTGTGATCTGAGAAGTTGGTTGGTCGGATTTCAATATTTTTGAATTTACTGAGGTTCTTTTTGTGGCCTAGTACGTGGTCTATTCTGGGAAATGTTCCATGTGCACTTGAGAAGAATGTGTATCCTGCTGCTTTTGGGTGTAGACTTCTGTAGATGTCGGTTAGGTCCATCTGTTCTAGTGTGTTGTTCAGTGCCTCTGTGTCTTTACTTATTTTCTGTCTGGTTGATCTGTCCTTTGGAGTGAGTGGTGTGTTGAAGTCTCCTAAAATGAATTCATTGCTTTCTATTTCCTACTCTAATTCTGTTAGTATTTGTCTCACATATGTCGGCGCTCCTGTGCTGGGTGCATGTATATTTATAATGGTTATATTCTGTTGTTGGACTGACCCCTTTATAATTATGTAATGTCCTTCTTTATCTCTTGCTACTTTCTTCGTTTTGAAGTCTATTTTGTTTGATACAAGTACTGCAACACCTGCTTTTTTCTCCTTGTTGTTTGCATGAAATATCTTTTTCCATCCCTTCACTTTTAGTCTGTGTATATCTTTGGGTTTGAGGTGAGTTTCTTGTAGGCAGCATATAGATGGGTCTTGCTTTTTTATCCATTCTGTTACTCTGTGGCTTTTGATTGGTGCATTCAGTCCATTTACATTTAGGGTGATTATTGATAGATATGTACTTATTGCCATTGCTGGCTTTAGATTCATGGTTACCAAAGGTTCAAGGGTTGCTTCTTTACTATCTAACAATCTAAGTTAACTTTCTTGTTAAGTTATTGTAAACACCGTCTGATGTTTCTTTATTTCTCTCCCTTCTTATTCTTCCTCCTCCATCCTTTATATACTAGGTGTTTTATTCTTTGCCTTTAGTTAGTATTTGGATGGTCTGCCTTCTTTGCTATGATTTTATTTTCTCTGGTGACATTTTAGCCTAAGGGGTGCTTCCGTCTAGAGCAGTCCGTTTAAGATATCCTGTAGTGGTGGTTTATGAGAGGCAAACTCTCTCAACTTTGGTTTGTCTGGAAATTGTTTAATCCTTCCGTCATATTTAAATGATAATCGTGCTGGATACAACATTCTTGGTTCGAGGCCCTTCTGTTTCATTATGTTAAATATATCATGCCATTCTCTTCTGGCCTGTAAGGTTTCTGTTGAGAAGTCTGATGATAGTCTGATGGATTTTCCTTTGTAGGTGATTTTTTTTCTCTCTCTAGCTGCCTTTAATACTCTGTATTTATCTTTGATATTTGCCATTTTAATTATTATGTGTCTTGGTGTTGTCTTCCGTGGGTCCCTTTTGTTGGGAGATCTGTGGGCTTCCGCAGTCTGAGAAACTATTTTCTTCTCCAGCTTGGGGAAATTTTCAGCAATTATTTCTTCAAAGACACTTTCTATTCCTTTTTCTCTCTCTTCTTCTTCTGGTACTCCTATAATGCGAATATTGTACCGTTTGGATTGGTCACAGAGTTCTCTTAATATTCTTTCATTCCTAGAATCCTTTTATCTCTCTCTGCCTCAGCTTCTCTGTATTCCTGTTGTCTGATTTCTATTCCATTAACAGTCTCTTGCACCTTGTCCAGTCTGCTCTTAAGCCCGTCGATTGCTTGTCTGATTTCTACATTGTCTCTCCTCACTTCTTCCTTTAGCTCTTGCATATTTCTCTGTAGATCCATCAGAATGGTTATGACTTTTATTCTGAATTCTTTTTCAGGAAGATTGTGTAAGTCTATCCCATCAGGCTCTCTCTCTGGGGTTGTCTGGGTGACACTTCTCTGGACCATACATACTCCTCTGTCTTTTCATGGCGATAGAAGTGGTCACTGGTAGGTCACTGGTAGGTGTGTCAGCTGGGAGAACAAAGTCCCTTCCTGACTGCTGTTCTCCTTGCCCTTCTCCGGGGCCTGACCTGGTTTCCCGAACACCGGGAGGCAGTCTCTGGGATAATCCCCTGAGCTGCCTGTGTGCTGGGCCGCCTCAGCCTAGCCTATAGCACTGTGGGGGTTTGCAGTCTTGCCCGGTGCATTCTGGTCCCCTTGGTGCCTTCCAGACATTATTCTGGGTTCTGGGGCCCTTCTCGCTTAACTGCGTGCCAGCCGGGAGGAGATTCTGTGAGGTTGCTGTGGGCGGGGCTGCTCTCTTGTTGTTCTGCAGCAGTGGTGGATCCGCCAGACCCTTGGCTGTGCTGGTTGGGGGCAAACGAATGGCAGGCTGCTGATCTCTGTGGGAAGTCTGGGCATGGCTGCTTTGCCCAGCTGCTGGCCAGGGGTCCTGATATTCCCCAAGACTCCCAGCCTGCTGGGCCCAGTGCACTGGGACGATTTTTTTCTGTTGGGCCCTTGTCTCTTTAAGACTTTTAAAAAAGCGCCCGCTTTTCTTTTGTTGCAGGGGATCCAGTTGAGGGAACTCACTTGCAGTCTCCATCTCGGATCCTGCCCTTCTGTTCCTCTAATCTCCAACACACCATGTGATGTGTGTCTGTGCTCCCGGTGCAGATCACCAGGGCTGGTTATTTAGTAGTCCTGTGCTTCCACTCCCTCCCCAGCCTGATTCTTTTCCTCCTGCCTGTGCGCTGGTGTGGGGAGTGCTCAGGTCCCCCCCGGGTCGCGGCTTTGTATCTTACCCGCTTTGTGAGGCACTGAGTTCTCACAGGTGTAGCTGTAGCCTGGCTGTTGTACTGTATCTTCTGGTCTTTCTTTTAGGAATAGTTGTATTTGTTGTATGTTCACAAATATATATGGTTTTGGGAGGAGATTTCCGCCACCCTGCTCACGCCGCAATCTTCCCAGAAGTCTCTCTCAGTTGCAATAAATTTTTACCTAGTGACTATTTTTGTTTCCCTGTCAGTGTGGACATTGTATTTCTGATGTAGATTGACAAAAATTATATCAAAATGTCTAAAAAACAAATGACCTCATGTTTACAACTTGGAGAAGAAAGCTATCACACTAAAAGACTGATACCAGATAACTTGGAAGTGTCTCTCTAACAGGTTTCCCTACTAGAGAAAGTGGTGACTTCAGTTTTAGGTGAATGGATAAGGAGACAATTTGAAGTAGTTTTTGACACAATACCATTCTGTTCATATAAAATACCGGTAGCCAGGGTGCCAAGTGTGTTCATAATAGCAATGCTGTCAGTATTAAGCCTGAAGCCCCAAGAGACGAGCAGTGTTTAATACATCATCCCTTGTTAAATAGCAGCCACAGAGTTGGCGGTAGCCAGTGAAGGATTCCCTGCCATGTAGGACACGCCAGTTGTCTATAAATAGAACCTGTGAATGAACAAAAAGAGAGGGAAAAAAAAACAACCATTAGAACAGTGCAGACCAAGGAACTGTAATCAGAAGAGATCATTTTTAAAAAAAGCTTTAGGTTGTTCTCTGGTTAAATTTAATGAGGCATTTTTCTTTTGAGATTAAACAAACATTTGGAAAGTAGGATGTGCATAGCTGTGTAGTGGGTTAAGTGGCAGTTACTAAGGCAACAGTAAGTAATAGGCCTTGCACTTGAAGAGCTTGTGTTTCTTGAATAATTTTTCTCTTATGAAAGCAAATCACACAATTGGCTTCTTTTTGTTTTCCTTGTCTTTAATTCTTATTATGCACTTTTTCAAAGGGTTAAACTATTTCATTATGTTTTATGCGAAACTGAAGATATTCTTTATCCAGAGGGACTATAAAGAGCAAAAAAAAAAAGGAATCATAAAGCTGGGAGGACCCCTAGGGACCATCTAGTTCAATCCCCTCATCGTACAAATAGAGTCACTGATGCCTAGATATGGGGTAGGGTCTGCTTCGATGTCATCCAGTGAGTGAGTAGCAGGACCAGCGCCAATACCTAGGACTTTCTCTTTTTTTCCTCTGCAAGATTATGACTCACATCATTCATTGCTTCAGTATAAAAAGCTTACTTGGCATTTCAAGTTTGGCACCCACCCTTCCAGGCTTTAGTTTGACCCAAAACTCATTCTCAGGTCTCCTCAACTCTACTGTTAGAGTCCGGTGTGCTGTATACCAACGGTGGACAACATCATAAGGTATGGTATTGATGACAGCTCGGTCATAGTTGTTGTACCTAAGAAATCATGAGAAAGAAAGATCTCCTCAAACACATGTTAAAAACATCTGAGGTTTACTGAGAAATTTTATATAAGGCTTTCCCTATAGTCATTACTTGTCCCAGAGGTGAGGTGACAATAATAAGCCAATGTTCTCTCAAGATTATAAGACTAGAGATCACTACTGTATGCTGAACATATTTAATTTTCCTTTAGACAATCTGGAGAGAAGGGATAGAAGTTAAGTTCTAGCTTGTTTCTCCCACTGTATGATATAATGTTTTACCTAAAGCCCATTCCTTTGGCTAAATTTCATAGATGCATTGGAGAAAGATCTGAGCTTTCTCTTCACCAAGCTGAGGTGGGCAAGAGGGGTTGTACTAACACAGATTTCTTTTTCATAGGATGATTTACAACTTCTCAGGTGTTTCCCCTTTGTGGGAGCAATCCCTGCCACAGCATGGCAGACCTAGCTACAGTCTGGTTTACCCAGACATCTTCATTCCTTCATTCAATCTTAACATTTATATGAGCACATGCTATGTGCTAGGTAGTAAGTCAGTTATTAAAGATACAATTATGAACATAGCAGACATGATTCCAGCCTTTGGGGAGTTTACAGTCTATTAAGATGATGAACAAATAATAAATATCAACTCGTTGCAGATGCTATGAAAAAAATACTGTTATGTGAGAAAAAGTGACTGGGAAATCTATTTCAGAGTTTAGAATGAGGATGTTTTTTGAAGAGATGTTTGAGCTCGTACCTGTATAAGAAAGCAGCAATGTAACGAGCTGACAGAAGAGAATCCCAGGTAGAGGGAACAGCAAGTACCAACTCTTAGAAGAGTGGAAAGGAGTTTTATTATGTTTGCAGAGCAGCAAGGCCATGTGTGGCTGGAGCTGAGGGGAAACATGGTAAGAAATAATGTGGAGGAGGTAGCCATGGGCCAGATAATGTATAGTCTTATTGGCCACAGTAAGGGTTTTGGATTTTATTCTGAGTACTATGGGAAGCCACTGAAATGCCTTTGCTAAAAGATTGGATCTCTTTTCTACCTAAGGCAAATTAACTTTATTTTTTTTATAATTTATTTTGGTATCATTAATCTACAATTAAATGTGCAATATTATGGTTATTAAACTACCCCCTTCATCAGGTCCCCCCCACCAACCCCATTACAGTCACTGTCCATCAGTGTAGTGAGATGCTACAGAATCACTACTTGTCTTCTCTGAGTTATACAGCCCTCCCTGTGCCCCCCCAACATTACGTCTGCTGATCGTAATGCCCCTTTTTCCCTCTTATCCCTCCCTTCCCACCCATCTTCCCCAGTCCCTTTCCCTTTGGTAACTATTAGTCCGTTCTTGGGTTCTGTGAGTCTGCTGTTGTTTTGTTCCTTCAGTTTTTTTCTTTGTTCTTATACTCCACATATGGGTGAAATCATTTGATACTTGTCTTTTTTGGCTTGGCTTATTTCACTGAGCATAATACCCTCTAGCTCCATCCGTGTTGTTGCAAATGGTAGGATTTGTTTTCTTCTTATGGCTGAATAATATTCCATTGTGTATATGTGCCACATCTTCTTTATCCATTCATCTACTGATGGACACTTAGGTTGCTTCCATTTCTTGGCTATTGTAAATCAAATTAACTTTTTACTGAGGTATAGTATATACAGAAAACTACACAAATACCATATATACAGAAAAACACAAATCATAAGCTTGATGAATTTTCGTGATGTGAACACATCCATATCACTACCACCCAGATGAATAAAAAGATCATTACCCAAACCCTAGAACACTCCCTTGTCTCCTTTCCCCATCTTGTGCCCCCTACTCAACCCAAGGATAACTACCAACATGACTT
>JAVSCE010008725.1:0-51744 GCA_032199065.1 Smutsia gigantea | reverse complement strand
GTCACTGTTGCAGATGACATGATACTGTACATAAAAAACCCTAAAGGCTCCACTCCAAAACTACTAGAACTAATATCTGAATTCAGCAAAGTTGCAGGATACAAAATTAACACACAGAAACCTGTTGCTTTCCTATACACTAACGATGAACTAACAGAAAGAGAAATCAGAAAAACAATTCCATTCACAATTGCATCAAGAAGAATAAAATACCTAGGAATAAACTTAACGAAGAAAGTGAAGGACCTGTACTCTGAAAACTACAAGACACTCCTAAGAGAAATTAAAGAGGACACTAACAAATGGAAATGCATCCCATGCTCTTGGCTAGGAAGAATAATATTGTCAAAATGGCTATACTACCTAAAGCAATCTACAGATTCAACGCAATCCCTATCAAACTACCAACAGCTTTCTTCAATGAACTGGAACAAATAATTCTAAAATTCATATGGAACCACAAAAGACCCCGAATAGCCAAAGCAATCCTGGGAAGGAGGAATAAAACAGGGGGAATTACACTCCCTGACTTCAAGCTCTACTACAAAGCCACAGTAATCAAGACAATTTGGTATTGGCACAAAAACAGACCCACAGACCAGTGGAACAGAATAGAAAATCCTAACATTAACCCAAACATATACAGTCAATTAATATTTGATAAAGGAGCCTTAGATATACAATGGGGAGATGACAGCCTCTTCAGCAGCTGGTGTTGGAAAAACTGGACAGCTACATGTAAGAGAATGAAACTGGACTACTGTCTAACCCCATACACAAAGGTAAAACTCAAGGTGGATCAAAGACCTGAATGTAAGTCATGAAACCATAAAACTCTTAGAAAAAAACATAGGCAAAAATCTCTTGGACATAAACATGAGCAACTTCTTCATGAACATATCTCCCCGGGCAAGGGAAACAAAAGCAAAAATGAACAAGTGGAACTATATCAAGATGAAAAGCTTCTGTACAGCAAAGGACACCATCAGTAGAACAAAAAGACATCCTACAGTATGGGAGAATATATTCATAAATGACATATCCGATAAGGGGTTGACATCCAAAATATATAAAGAACTCACGCACCTCAAGAAACGGAAAGCAAATAATCCAATTAAGAAATGGGCAGAGGCCATGAATAGACACTTCTCCAAAGAAGAAATTCAGATGGCCAACAGGCACATGAAAAGATGCTCCACATCCCTAATCATCAGAGAAATGCATATTGAAACCATAATGAGATATTACCTCACACCAGTGAGGATGGCCAACATCCAAAACACAAACAACAACAAATGTTGGCAAGGATGTGGAGAAAAGGGAACCCTCCTACACTGCTGGTGGGAATGCAAATTAATTCAACCATTGTGGAAAGCAGTATGGAGGTTCCTCAAAAAACTCAGAATAGAAACACCATTTAACCCAGGAATTCCACTCTTCGGAATTTACCCTAAGGGTGCAGCAGCGCAGTTTGAAAAAGACATATGCACCCCTATGTTTATCACAGCACTATTTACAATAGCCAAGAAATGGAAGCAACCTAAGTGTCCATCAGTAGATGAATCGATAAAGAAGAGGTGGTACATATACACAATGGAATATTATTCAGCCATAAGAAGAAAACAAATCCAGACATTTGCAACAACATGGAGGGAGCTAGAGGGTGTTATGCTCAGTGAAATAAGCCAGGCAGAAAAAGACAAGTATCAGATGATTTCAGTCATGTGTGGAGTATAAGAAGAAAGAAAAAAACTGAAGGAACAAAACAGCAGCAGACTCCCAAAGCCCAAGAACGGACTAACATTTACCAAAGGGAAAGTGACTGGGGAGGATGGGTGGCAAGGCAGGAACAAGGGGGAAAAAGGGACATTACGATTAGCAGACATAATGTGGGGGGATGGGGCACAGGGAGGGCTGTACAACTCAGAGAAGACAAGTAGTGACTCTATAGCATCTCACTACGCTGATGGACAGTGAGTGTAATGGGGTATGTGGGGGGACCTGATGAAGGGGGTAGTTTAATCACCATAATATTGCACATGTAATTGTAGATTAATGATACCAAAATAAACTATTAAAAAATAATAATAATAAATAAAAACCTATTAGACTTATTTGTTTGTTTTTTATTATTGTTCTCTAACAATAAAATATAAACTCTAGAGTCAGAAACCTGTCCAGTGCTATATCTCTAGTACCTAGAATTGTGTTTGATACCTAAAAGGTAGGGATAGGATGGGATAAGACTATGAGCTTAGTTTTGGATGTGTTGTTTTGGAGATAATTTTTGACATCCAAGCTGGGATATCCAGTAAGCAGTTGCATAGTGGTATCTGAAGGTCAGATCAAGTTGGGCATAGAAATGTGAGAGCCATAAGCATAGAGACAATATTTAAAACCATTGAGACTGGATGACAATGAAGTAAACTAGAAAAGAATATATAGTGGAAAGAGGAGAGGACCCAGGACTGGCTCATAGCAAACAATAATATTGAAGACCAGTATTATGGATAACACTTTCCTTAATTTTTTTCCTTCAACTTCTCCCAGTTTTTCTTGACTATTAAATGTCTATTTCCAGCAGGTTTACCCTGATTTCTCAGGATTCTGAGTGTAAAAGAGGCAAATACTACATATAGAAAATAAAACCCAACTTCAGAAAGCAACATTCTTCTTGATCTTCTAAGGGATGAGCCATGTTAGGAAGGTTCCATCCATTGAAAATACAGTTGAATAATGTTTTATGGTTCATGATTTGGAGTCCTTAAGAAATTTATTAAGATAACTGTTACTGGGATTTCCATTAATGTTAAAACCCAGGCATATGTCACTGTAACTGGTAGGTCATCCTTGGCCTTCATTTAGTCTGCTTCCTGTGCTTGGCCCTCTTCTTTTTAACTACAGCACATTTGAAACAGGTTAGGAGATGTTGAATAAATTCTCATTCTTAAGTTTCCGGAACCCAGCTGGGGGCAGATCCAAAGATATAAGCTCCCCAAAATGGATTTTCAACTTTGATAAGCAAATACTTTCTGATCACCTAGCATTTACACTGAGCCTTTGTTTTTAGAGGAATGGAAGCATTAATATTGGTCATTTAGTTTGTTTGGCTTAGGTTGTAAGAGAAATGAAAAATCAGGTCTGTTGGACGCTTTAAGAAAATGTCCTTTAAATTATTCAGGGTCTATTTATCTCCATCCAAGACTGCGCAAGGCATCATATTAATTTTCAACAGTTAAGAATTAAGGCTCTGGAGTGACTCTGTGATCAAAGTGGGTAACTGAAACATGCTAAATTGACGACAACTGGGACAATATGCCTCTTTTGTGTCAGAGGCACAATGAGCTGTTGGGAATTAAATAGTGTGAGTACAAGAGTCAAAGGCCTGGGTGCCAGGTACCTGTGAGTCATACCCTTAAGGAAAAAAGGAAGGGGGACACCTTCCCATTAAATAATGATTATAGGCTGACCCAGGCAAAGATTCCTTTGAGCCACACACAACCACCCAAGGCCACAGAATGGTGCTTTGGCTTTCAATATTTTACAGAACCTTGTCTGCTGAACTCTAAATTTAGCATGGGCAGAAGACAGAAGGTTCATTGAAGGTTACAACCACTTGAGACATGGAGCAAGAAGGTTCAGGGGGAACTCAAAAATAATATCCCATTCCCTTTGGATTCTGCTTCTTCATAGTATATAGTAAGGCTAAATGATTGACCCATAGTCATGCAACCACACTAGTAAGTGGAAAACTGGGATGTGAAACCCAGGTCATACTTTTTCACATGTATCAAGTCAGACATTTGCGGGTTTTTTAATTTAATCAAAAATTTAAAAGAAGAACCCTTCTCCCAAAGTCTTGCCCAAAAGCCATACACACACACACACACACACACACACATCTATATATATGAAAATAGAGTTGATCTGGTTGAAAGAGAGGGAGACCTGGAGCTCTATGAACTAGGCCACAAAACAAAACATGGTATTGTTTCATTTCAGGATCTGCTCACCCTTTTGAAGTATGTGGTATACTGGTAGAGAATTAAGATTAGAAATGAAGGCCAAGTTCTGGGAAAGATATGCCCAGAGAGGCAGGTTACGAGGTTATCTGCAGGGCAGAAGTAATGAAAGAGGAGTCAAAGTAGGGTTGACATGACAAGATGAGAAATTGGATCCTAGGACAAAAGCACAGTGGCTGAAAGGCATAAAGAAGGCACAGACAAACTAATTCATTAGATTTAAAGCAAAAGGAGTATTTTATTTACTCAGTTTGGAGATAGTTGTGGTCTGGATAGCTCTGTTGACAATATAGTAGCTTTTGACTATTTTTCCTTTGCTACTCAACTTCTTATTCTCCCTGTAATTAATAATGTATAGCGTTTCTAAGTTAAAAATAATTTTTCTTCAGATTTTTAAAAGCATGGCTCACCATCTTCTGGCTTCTTTTGCAATTAAAGTCCCAAATCATTCTCGATACTTTGTTTTTTTTACTTTCTGCTAACTCACCCCAGAAGCTTGTAGAATCTTCTCTTTGTCCTTAAGTCTAAAATTTCCTAATAATGTGCCTTGCAGTGGGCTCATTTTCATTCGTTGTGCTGGATGCTAATTGGGTCCTTTAAATATGGAAATTCATATTCTTTGCACGGGAAATTTTTCTCATATTATTTCAGCCTTGATTTCTTCTTTTCCATTTTCTCTGTTGTCACATCTATCTCTTTCTGCAGTATCTATTTTTTAGGACCATCCTTGATTGATCCTTTAATTTTCTTACCCTTTCTCTCTTATTTTCTACCTTTCAGAATTTTGCTCTACTTCCAGTGGGGTTTCCATACCTTATCTTTTACCCCTTCCACTCATTTTTTTCATTTTTGCTATTATGTTTTAAATTTCCAAGGGCTGTGTATGTGTGTGTGTTTCCTCTGAATGCTCTCTTTTTTCCTTTTTACATCATCTTACTCTCATTTCATGAGCTCAATATAAATTTTAGCTCTCTGATATGTCTGCAGTTATCTGGGAGGAGGGGATTTTATTCTCCCTCTTTGGTCTCTGTTCCCTCCATGTTGCCTTTAAAGATTTCTTTGCTTTGATCTCTATCTTTCAAGTTAGAGGCTTCCATCATATCTTTGTAATGCTTGGCTCTCTGCTCATATATTGTCAGACTAAGGAGCTAATTGGAAATTCTGAGAGCATGAATGGGATTGTTGACTGAGACCTTCACTATAGGAAGTACGGTCATATGTCCTGGTATTCCCAAGACAGTCCAGCTTATGCCTGTTGCCCCAGCATAATTATTGTTAAAGCTTCCTTTTTCTCTCAAAAATATCTTATTTTGTATGACAAAATATATGGTCATCCTAAACATAAGGTGATCTGCCTGGACTATTTGTTGGGAAACTGGATGTCAGTATCTTTAGGTTTTCCTCTTTGCCTGGTCAAATTTCCCAGGGAATAAATACTCTTTCATCTTTCTATCTAGAGGTAAACGTATGATTGCCAACATTCAAAAAAGTGCCAAAATAAAGTGTTCAAAAAATTGAAAACATGACTCTCATACAAATCTAGGTTCAAGCAGATTCAGAGAACATTTTGAGGAGCTGGACATTACATATAATCATTTAAGATGAAATTTTAGAATTAGATTGCTAGATACACAACTGGTTAATGTCCAACAAAGCAATAAAAGCCATAAACTTTGAAGTTATCTTTTCTACTGGACAAAAAATTATTTGTATCTGTACTGGGTAAAATCTGCAAGTTCACATATAACTTCACAGAGTCTGAGCACATAATAATAAACAGCAAAGGGGAAGATGGTGGCGTGAGCAGGGCGGCAGAAATCTCCTCCCAACACTACATTTATCTACAAAAACACAGCAAATACATCTATTCCTAAAAGACAGACCAGAATACACAGGAAAGCGCACAGCGTGCAGCTACACCCGAGAGGACTCGGCACCCCAAGAGGCGGGTAAGATATGGAGCCACGACCGGGCGGGACCCGAGCACAACCCCACCCCAGCGCACCGGTAGGAGGAGAGGATTCAGAGCTGGGACGGAGTGGAAGTACACCCCGTGAAGTAGCCAGCCCCGGTGATCTGCGCGGGGAGCGCTGACCCACATTGCGCAGTGCAGCAGAGACTGGAGAGACAGAGGGGCAGGATCTGAGCGGGGAACGCGCCAGGGTGCTTGCAGCCGGCTCCCGGGAAGGAAAAAAAAAAGTGCGCGCTTTCTTCTTAAAGAGACAGGAGCCCAGCGGAGGAGCCGGATTGCCCCAGCACACTCAGCCCAGCAGGCTGGGAGTCCTGGGGAGTTTCAGACGCCTTAGCTGGCGACTGAGGAAGCGTAGCCATACTTAACACTTCTCACTGAGATCAACAGCCTCCTATTCGTTCCCACCCCTGCCAGAGCGATAAAGGGCCCTGCGGAGCGGCGCAGTCACAGCTGTGGAATAGTGGGGCAATAGCGCCACCTACAGCATTCCCACAGAATCTACGTCCGGTGGGCATTTTTTTTTGTTTATTTTTGTTTTGTTTTTGTTTTTTCTTTTTTTCTTTCTTTTTTTAAATTCTTTCTTTCTTCTTTTTTTCTTTTTTTTTTCTCTTTTTAAAGTCTTAAAGAGCCCAGCTGACATAGGTGGCAACTACCAGTGACGAATTCTATAGCCATGAAAAGACAGAGGAATATGGTTCAGACCAAAATCAACCAGACAACCCCAGAGAGGGAGCCTGAAGGGATGGAAATGCACAGTCTTCCTGAAAAAGAATTCAGAATAAAAGTCATAACCATGCTGATGGACCTGCAGAGAAATGTGCAAGAGCTGAGGGAGGAAGTGAGGGAAGTGAGGAAAGACACTGCAGAAATCAGACAAGTGATCGACGGGCTTAACAGCAGACTGGAAGAGATGCAAGAGACTGTTAATGGAATAGAAATCAGAGAACAGGAATACAGAGAAGCTGAGGCAGAAAGAGATAAAAGGATTTCTAGGAATGAAAGAATATTAAGAGAACTGTGTGACCAATCCAAACGGAACAATATTCACATTATAGGAGTACCAGGGGAAGAAGAGAGAGAAAAAGGGATAGAAAGTGTCTTTGAAGAAATAATTGCGGAAAACTTTCCCTCGTTGGGGAAGGAAATAGTCTTTCAGTCCACAGAAGCCCACAGATCTCCCAACACAAGGGACCCAAGGAAGACAACACCAAGACACATAATAATTAAGATGGCAAAGATCAAAGATAAAGACAGGGTATTAAAGGCAGCTAGAGAGAGAAAAAAGATCACCTACAAAGGAAAACCCATCAGACTATCATCAGACTTCTCAACAGAAACCTTACAGGCCAGAAGAGAATGGCATGATATATTTAACGTAATGAAACAGAAGGGCCTCGAACCAAGAATATTGTATCCAGCACGATTATCATTTAAATATGATGGAGGGATTAAACAATTTCCAGACAAATGAAAGTTGAGAGAGTTTGCCTCTCATAAACCACCACTACAGGATATCTTAAATGGACTGCTCTAGATGGAAGCACACCTAAGGCTAAAAAGATGTCACCAGAGAAAATAAAATCATAGCAAAGAAAGCAGACCATCCAAATACTAACTAAAGGCAAAGAATAAAACACCTAGTATAGAAAGAATGGAGGAGGAGGAATAAGAAGGGAAAGAAATAAAGAAACATCAGACAGTGTTTACGATTACTTAACAAGAAAGGTAAGTTAGATTGTTACATAGTAAAGAAGCAACCCTTGAACCCTTGGTAACCACGAATCTAAAGCCAGCAATGACAATAACTACATATCTATCAATAATCACCCTAAATGTAAAGGGACTGAATGCACCAATCAAAAGACACAGAGTAACAGAATGGATAAAAAAGCAAGACCCATCTATATGCTGCCTACAAGAAACTCACCTCAAAGCCAAAGATATACAGAGACTAAAAGTGAAGGGATGGAAAAAGATATTTCATGCAAACAACAAAGAGGAAAAAAGCAGGTGTTGCAGTACTTGTATCAGACAATATAGACTTCAAAATGAAGCAAGTAGCAAGAGATAAAGAAGAACAGTACATAATGATAAAGGGGTCAGTCCAACAAGAAGATATAACCATTATAAATATATATGCACCCAACACAGGAGACAAATACTAACAGAATTAAAGGAGGAAATAGACAGCAATGCATTCCTTTTAGGAGACCTCAACACACCACTCACTCCACAGGACAGATCAACCAGACAGAAAATAAGTAAAGACACAGAGGCACTGAACAACACATTAGAACAGATGGACCTAACAGACATCTACAGAACTCCACACCCAAAAGCAACAGGATACACATTCTTCTCAAGTGCACAAGGAACATTCTCCAGAATAGACCACATACTAGGCCACAAAAAGAACCTCAGTAATTTCAAAAATATTGAAATCCTACCAACCAGCTTCTCAGATCACCAAGGTATAAAACTAGAAATAAATTTTAGAAGGAAATCAAAAAGGCTCACAAATACATGGAGACTTAACAGCACTCTCCTAATTAATCAATGAGTTAACGACCAAATCAAAACAGAAATCAAAGACTATATGGAGACTAATGACAACAACAACACAAAGCCACAGCTTCTGTGGGACACAGCAAAGGCAGTTCTAAGAGGAAAGTATATTGCAATCCCGGCCTATTTAAAGAAGGAAGAACATTCCCAAATGAATAGTCTAAAGACACAATTACTGAAATTGGAAAAAGAAGAACAAATGAGGCCCAAAGTCACCAGAAGGAGGGACATAATAAAGATTAGAGAAGATATAAATAAAATTGAGAAGAATAAAACAATAGAAAAAATCAATGAATCCAAGATCTGGTTCTTTGAAAAAATAAACAAAATAGATAAACCCCTAGCCAGACTCATTAAGAGAAAAGAGAATCTACACACATAAAAAGAATCAGAAATGAGAAAGGAAAAATCACGATGGATCCCACAGAAATACAAAGAATCATAAGAGAATATTATGAGAATCTATATGCTAACAAGCTGGAAAACATAGAAGAAATGGGCAACTTCTTAGAAAAATACAACCTTCCAAGACTGACCAAGCAAGAAACAGAAAAAGTAAACGGACCAATCACCAGCAACGAAATTGAATTGGTAATCAAAAAACTACCCAAGAACAAAACCCCCAGGCCTGATGGATTCACCTCTGAATTCTACCAGACACATAGAGAAGAAATAACACTGATTCTCCTTAAAGTTTTCCAAAAAATAGAAGAGGAGGGAATACTTCCAAACTCATTCTATGAAGCCAGCATCACTCTAATACCAAAACCGGGCAAAGACCTCACCAAAAAAGAAAATTACAGACCAATATCCCTGATGAACGTAGATGCAAAAACACTCAACAAAATATTAGCAAACCGAATTCAAAAATACATCAAGAGGATCATACACCATGATCAAGTGGGATTCATCCCAGGGATGCAAGGATGGTACAACATTCGAAAATCCATCAATATCATCCACCACATCAACAAAAAGAAGAACAAAAACCACATGATCATCTCCATAGATGCTGAAAAAGCATTTGACAAAATTCAGCATCCATTCATGATTAAAACTCTCAACAAAATGGGTATAGACGGCAAGTACCTCAACATCATAAAGGCCATATATGACAAACCCACAGCTAACATCATACTTAACGGCGAGACACTGAAAGCTTTTCATCTAAGATCGGGAACAAGACAGGGATGCCCAATCTCTCCACTATTATTGAACATAGTACTGGAGGTCCTAGCCACAGCAATCAGACAAAACAAAGACATACAAGGCATCCAGATTGGTAAAGAAGAAGTCAAATTGTCACTATTTGCAGATGACATGATACTGTACATAATAAACCCTAAAGACTCCACTCCAAAACTACTACAACTAATATCTGAATTCAGCAAAGTTGCAAGATACAAAATTAACACACAGAAACCTGTTGCTTTCCTATACACTAACGATGAACTAACAGAAAGAGAAATCAGAAAAACAATTCCATTCACAATTGCATCAAAAAGAATAAAATACCTAGGAATAAACCTAACGAAGGAAGCGAAAGACCTGTACTCTGAAAACTACAAGACACTCCTAAGAGAAATTAAAGAGGACACTAACAAATGGAAATGCATCCCATGCTCTTGGCTAGGAAGAATAATATTGTCAAAATGGCTATACTACCTAAAGCAATCTACAGATTCAATGCAATCCCTATCAAACTACCAACAGCTTTCTTAAATGAACTGGAACAAATAATTCTAAAATTCATGTGGAACCACAAAAGACCCCGAATAGCCAAAGCAATCCTGAGAAGGAGGAATAAAACAGGGGGAATTACGCTCCCTGACTTCAAGCTCTACTACAAGGCCACAGTAATAAGATAATTTGGTACTGGCACAAAAACCGACCCACAGACTAGTGGAATAGAATAGAAAATCCAAACATTAACCCAAAGATATACAGTCAATTAATATTTGATAAAGGAGCCTTGCATATACAATGGGGAGATGACAGCCTCTTCAGCAGCTGGTGTTGGAAAAACTGGACAGCTACATGTAAGAGAATGAAACTGGACTACTATCTAGCCCCATACACAAAGGTAAACTCAAGCTGTATCAAAGACCTGAATGTAAGTCATGAAACCATAAAACTCTTAGAAAAAAACATAGGCAAATATCTCTAGGGCCTAAACATGAGCGACTTCTTCATGAACATATCTCCCCGGGCAAGGGAAACAAAAGCAAAAATGAACAAGTGGGACTATATCAAGCTGAAAAGCTTCTGTACAGCAAAGCACACCATCAGTAGAACAAAAGGACATTCTACAGTATGGGAGAATATATTCATAAAAAACGTACCTGATAAAGGGTTGACATCCAAAATATATAAAGAACTCATGCACGTTAACAAACAGAAAGCAAATAATCCAATTAAGAAATGGGCAGAGGACATGAATAGACACTTCTCTAAAGAAGAAATTCAGATGGCCAACAGGCACATGAAAAGATGCTCCACATCGCTAATCATCAGAGAAATGCAGATTAAAACCACAATGAGATATCACCTCACACCAGTGAGGATGGCCAACATCCAAAACACAAACAACAACAAATGTTGGCGAGGATGTGGAGAAAAGGGAACCCTCCTACACTGCTGGTGGGACTGCAAGTTAGTTCAACCATTGTGGAAAGCAGCATGGAGGTTCCTCAAAAATCTCAAAATAGAAATACCATTTGACCCAGGAATTCCACTCCTAGGAATTTACCCTAAGAATGCAGCAGCCCAATTTGAAAAAGACAGATGCAGCCCTATGTTTATTGCAGCACTATTTACAATAGCCAAGAAATGGAAGCAACCTAAGTGTCCATCAGTAGATGAATGGATAAAGAAGATGTGGTACATAGACACAATGGAATATTATTCAGCCATAAGAAGAAAACAAATCCTACCATTTGCAACAACATGGATGGAGCTAGAGGGTATTATGCTCAGTGAAATAAGCCAAGCCGAAAAAGACAAGTATCAAATGATTTCACTCATATGTGGAATATAAGAACAAAAAAAAAACTGAAGGAACAAAACAGCAGCAGACTCACAGAACCCAAGAACGGACTAATAGTTACCAAAGGGAAAGGGACTGGGGAAAATGGGTGGGAAGGGAGGGATAAGAGGGAAAAAGGGGCATTACAATTAGCCGATGTAATGTTGGGGGGGCATGGGGAGGGCTGTACAACTCAGAGTAGACAAGTAGTGATTCTATAGCATCTCACTACGCTGATGGACAGTGACTGTAATGGGGTTGGTGGGGGGCACCTGATGAAGGGGTAGTTTAATAACCGTAATATTGCACATGCAATTGTAATTTAATGATAATAAAATAAATTATATTAAAAAGAAAAAAAGCAGAAGAATAATAAACAGCAAAATCAAATAAAGGTGTAGTTCCCTAGATAATCAAATCATCCCTAGGTGGGTTGTCGAACAATTCCCCATATGACATCAAAAGGACAGGCTGCATGCTTTTAGCCTGATTTCCAACTTTTGGATAATTTTTCTGAACAGACTAGAGGGAGGAAATCCCTGGTGTTTCAGCATTCACGATTCATTTCACATAATCCATGTTCCTTATGACGTTCAAGCTGTCAGCTGTTCATGTTATCCTGCAGCCTACGTCTAATCATCTCTAGAGAATATATCTCTAGTTTTCTGCTGAGATAGAGGAGGGGCAGTGACCTAGACGTGTGGAGTTGAGGGAGCACACCTAGGTGTCTCTTTCTTAAACAGCTCTCCATCAGTCCTCCTTTAATAGCTCCCACTTTATGTCCAGTTCCAGAGATACATGGAACTTCCAATTTTGATTCTTTTGATGATTCTGCAGGGGAAATCAGGAGAGCTCTCAAATTTTCCCACTGTCAGTTCTAGAATTTGTCTTTCTCAGATCTGCTAATTCAGTTAACTTTGATCTATTTACTTTCCAATTTCCAAAATATTATTATTGTCTTTTCCTCCATTTCTCTCTATCCCTGTGAGATTTATGCCTCTAAAAAAGAATCCTTTTAAATTGTAGCTTAGAGGCATCTCAGAAGGTTTGTCGAGCTCTCCATTGTCAGTATCTTTGGGTCTTTACTCCTAAACTGGTAGTGAGTATGATTCTATCTCCTGCCTACAGAGTAAAGGTCTGGCTGCCAACATTCTAAGCATTGACTACAGGAAAAAGGTAGAAGGTTTCTGACGTTAGGCACAGCTTCACTCAATTCTGGTATTTTGGTACAGCACCCTTGCCCCTGTCTGAATTACACGAAGCTTTTACTGGACCCAAGAAATGGGGAAAACAGACCGAAATCAGATGCATCTGTTCAATGTACCAGCATCTTGATCCCCAAAAGTTTGAATATTTATTTCCTTTTTATTAAAATCTATAAGGATGGTTAAAAATAAGAAACTTTAGGTGCTCAAATCATTGACTTAGGACAACACCAAATGTGTGTTTTGAGAAATGAACATTTTATTCATTCCCCACTACAAAATATGCACAACTTGGGCTGTGTTAAGTATCTGTAAAAAACAGAACAGTCCTAGCACTCATTAAGTGTAAATTACTAGTTACTATTATCTGAAAACAAATAAGTAGTTTAATAGGCAAATTTCAATGAACTGATGAGCTGTGTCAATAGCTCTATATCCTGTGTTAACATATGCACCTATTTTCCTTTGCTTTTCACTGTATATTTTAAATAATCCAATAAACCAAATGGTTTGAGCATTTTAATTTGGTCTGTGAGCCTTTCCCCTCCATGACCTCTAGGATAACGTGCCTGCAGCATACCTGGGAGATCACTATTACATCAAGGAAATTTCCTATTCTAAGAGATTCTGAGGTCAAATTAATTTTAAGTGTCAGATAACACAGAGTTAAACAGATTTGCTTACTGCAAAATTATTTAGAGCTTTTAATAGACTAGTACGGAGTATAGCTCTCTAAGAAGGAGATATAGTATGCTCCATTTCCCAAACATTTTGGCAATGTAAACCTTTTTATCCCAGAAGCATTTCATGAGACTAATGTTCCACAGACCATACATTGGGAAAAGCTTCATTAAGAAAATAGGTACTGCCATTGCTCATGTGATTTTATATTAATGATACCAAAATAAAATTAAAAAAAAGAAAATAGGTACTGCCATCTTGGTGCCTTTTCAACATCAATCTCTTATACATATTTCCTTTCACTTCTGCCCCTAAGCAAAATGACTGAATTTACTGACACATTTTAGCAAAGAATATGGTAAAGGCTGTCAAAAGGTTGACTGGTTTGAATAAATGTCCACTTCCTTTAAAATGAAAGCCAAATGTAGGGGAAAGAAAATCCATAGAGACAAATGAATGAAGACCTTGGAGACCTTCAGAAAGATGACAGGAAGAGGAAAGAGTGGTTGGTGAGTCAGGCTCAGAAATGAAGTTCTGAGGCTTCAAAGAGCTCCCCAGAGGGAATAACAGCCAAGTGAACTGAGTGCTTTCTCTGTACTAGTTTTTTTTTTTCAAACATTGATTTCATTTTTCCTTCCATCAATCCTATGAGATTGGTACTATTTTTCTCCTAATTTTGCCTGTGTTACGGATGCACAAAAAGTTAAGTAATTTACACAAGGTCACATGGTTAGCAAATTTCAGACCCTGCATTTGAACCCGTTTGTATGCATCCATAGGGGATGCTCTTACTCACCATATTGAATTCTCTTATTGAAGAAGCTGTTAAAGAGTCTATTGTGACAATTACAGGGAAAGGACCACAGTTAACTCTAGGGTTAGTCCAAGGCTGGTCTAACTGGCACATTCCCACTGTTAACCACACCAACATGTCCTCCCCTGGAGGGAGGCCTAGAACTTTGTTCAGCTCCCTGGCTGGTTCCCACATGTGAATTTGGTGACTTCAAGATTTTTTCTACCCAGCTCTCAGATAGCTATCACACTGGGGAAAAAGCAGAAAAACTAGATCAAAGAAATGTGTTAGCAGCAGATAATGGCCCAATGAAGCAGCATAATATGATAAGCAACATGCAGATACTGATGCCAAACTCCCTGGGTTTGAATTCTGGTTCTGCCATTTATCAACTGTAGGATTTTCATAAATTCCTTAATTTCTCTGTGCCTGAGTTTTCTTGTCTGTAACATGGGGATAATAGTGGGATCTTTCTCACAAGGTGTTGTGAGTATTAAATGAGTTAATATATATAAAGCATTTAGAATAGGGTCTGGCTCGTGATACATATTCTCTCAGTTCTAATTATGATAATTATCTCACTATTAGGGCTATTCCTATTTCATTATGGGAACATTCTTGAGCTAAATGAATGAATCTCAAAAAGAAGAACTTCAGACTGTAAGCATTATAAAAGAAAGCACAAAAAGAGGAGTGAATCTGTAAGTCAAGACCATGTGGAAAGGGTTATAAGACCCTTTCAAAATGGCTAAGACCCTAGGATTTTTTGAGTCCTGCTTTGTAGCTGTGGATGCGAGACATTCCAATGCCACCTACCTCTGCTCTTTTGTGTTCTTAACCTTGCTTCCTGTTTCGTTCTTAATATTGTATTGTTTGCATGACTGACCTTTCTCAGTCAGGAGGTTTGCTCTTCATTTTACAACTTCTCTTCATTAGCTTTTTGCTCTTTAAAGTAGAAGGTTGTGTTACTGCTATTTTAAAACTGCCAAAGTTTTCCAATTAAGCACTGCAGATTCCCTGAAGTGTTTACAGCATGGACTTGAAACAAACCGCTTACTTCTAAAGGGAACACATCTTTCCATAGAAAATAGCAAGACATCCTCCTCTGAGAGTCCTCTCCAGCCTCACAAATTCAGTGTATCTCACATCAAATTTGCCTTCCCTTGCAGACCAGCCCCTCTTCCTTCCCATTAGCCCCTGGCATACCACACCTGAGCTGCTCCTCCTGCAAAAGTAAGACTTACTATGGAGCAGTGGTTACAAGGCATATGGGGCTTTAGACTCAGACAGACCTGTCTCTGAGTTATTTGCTAGTGGTGGGATCTTAGACACATTACTAACTAGAATTTATTTGAGACTCAATTTCCTTTTCTATGAAATGGGGATAATAATAATACCTAGGTCTTTACAGGGCATCTGAGGATTAAATGAGATAAAGCATGTGAAACCTTTAGCATGGTGCCTGGCACATAATTGTAGCTAACACTTGTAATTAAGTGCCAGGAAGTGTTCTAGCACTTTTTACATGTATTTATCTGTTTAATCCTCATAGTTTTATGACACAGGTACCCTTATTATCCTCATTTTGCAGATGAGAAGATTAGGACATAGAAAGGTTAAGTTACTTGCCAAGTTCACAAAGCAGAACTTGTGTTCAAGTGAAGGCAGCTTAGCTCCAGAAGACATGCTCTTTTCTTGACCACCTTACTCTTCTGCCTTCCATGCAGTATGCACTCAAAACTGTCAACGCCACTTTCAGCAAATGATGGCACTTACAGAATGCTGAAAGCTATGTACCAGAGACACTATGCTGAAAGCTTTGCATTCGTGATGTTAATTAATCTTAAACCCTGTGAGGTATGAATGCTTCTCTCCATCCTATTGATGAAGAAACTGAGGTTCAGAGAGCTGAAAAAAACATACCTAAAGTGACCCAGCTAGGAAGTAACAGAGTCAGATTCCCAGATCTGTGTGACTTTAAAAACCTGTTCTCTTAGGCAGTACTATTCACCTTCCTGAATGTCTTTCCTCATATGATAGGGAGAAAATAATCTTCCTATTTTTGAGGTTGCTGTGCAGTTTGTTATAACCAGATGGTGATTTTCCATAGACTTTGCAAAATGGAAGGATTTTCTTGTCATGAAATTTCACCTGGGTACAGAAATGCCAAGGTTGCACACTTAGGTCAGGGAGAGTGTCACATCTAATGCCTTCAAGTGTGAATTTTAATTTTAGGCTCTAAATGGACCCTGGAAGACAAAAGTCTGAAAAGCAACCCTAATACCTTACTTTTACTTAATTGTTTCAACTTAAATGCGGTCTTTTCAAAGAGTACATGGTTTGTGAAATGGACATACTGTACTGCTAAGTGACCAAGGAAAAAAATAAGCCAGGCAGAGAAAGACAAATACCATATGATTTCACATAATTGTGGAATATAAAAACAAAACAAATCAAAATGAATAAAATAGCAATAGACTCATAGACACTGAAGAGTGACTTGTTGCCATGGGGGAAGAGTATAAAAGGGCACAAAAAGCTCATCATAATATAAGTTGGTTACACGGATGGTAGTATATGGAGAATATAGCCAGTGATGCCGTAACATCTTCCTATGTTGACAGATAGTAACTGCACTAGTGGGGGTGAGGATTTAATAAACTGGGTGATTGTTGAACCATTGTGTTGTATACTTGAATCAATATAAGATTATACATCAACAATACTTCCATTTGAAAAAAAGGGTGATCATGCCATTTTTTCTACTCAAAAGCCCTATAAAGTTAAAGTCAATGCATTCAGGTTGACATTCAAGAGCCTCCATATTCACAGCCAACTTAACCTCTCCTACATGAACTCTATATTCCAATCAGACCTTTCTGTTCCCTGCTACCAAGCGCACCTTTTGCCATTCCTACCTCAGCATCTGTGCCTATTGCTTTCCCCTTCCTGCATGTCCATCCATCCAGGCCATTTAGGAGCCACTTTTTAGATGAGCCCCAACTCACAATGACCTCTTTGCTTCTAAATTCACAACTCAGAATCAATTTCCCTACATAAAATAACATTAGACATGATCATTCATTCAAGGCCGGCATACCAAAATAACCATTTAACTCATGAATGCTTGAGTTTCCTGGATTATTTCAAGAAAATTTTGTTATCACCATTTTTAAATTGTTTAATGACTGAAAATCTTCTTTCCAAAGCAGTATCATAAGCTCCTCGAGGACATGAAACATGTATGTCTTCAATTCTTTTTTTCAAGGGTTCATAGCTTCTACCTCAGTTCTAGGTACACAACAGGTTTTTATAAGGTGCTCAGAGAACAAGTGAATGAAACAGTATTGCTATGTGCAAACATCTAAAAAACCTAGACAAAAGCAATTAACTGTTTAAGTGAGTACCTCACAGAATAAACAAAGTAACTTAAGCAGTTGGTTTGGCCCAGTTTGGTCTATACCAATTCCTGCCAAACCTTCAAGTTCAGACTGTCAAGGCTTTCTTTTCTTGTCTTTCTCCTTTCAAATGATTGATCTCAAAACAGTTCAGGCTTTTGGCCATTGTTTAATCATTGCTAATCTCATAATCTGTCTAATATATGAATCTTTCAATTCTTCCACCTTATCCTTTTGTCCCTGACAGCCATGCTTGTTCTCCTTAATCCCATCAGAGAGTTATCAATTTAGTTCCCATTGTGCTATTCTTATCTCTTTCCTGAAAACCCTAACTGATATGGAGCATTGTTGTTTCATTCTCTTTTTGCTTCTCTCTAGGACCAGATCTTTCACAGCAGTTGCACAGCTTAGAGTGTGTGCTTCATTGATTCTTGACTGATTTTACCCCTGAGCAACTATGATCACTAATAGGCATAGCTGGCCCATGCATCGGTTACCTGTGTTACTGAAGGGCTTAAAAAAAAAATCCCAGTGCCCTTCAAATGCTCCTTCTTTACAGCGTGTGATACAGTAAAGAAAGGGCAGTTCACATTACTCACTCCTCCGGGTGAAGGCTCAAGAGAGCCCCATTCTCTTCAGTTATATTCTCCTTCCTTCTGGAATCAGAAGGCACTTCTAGGCACCAAACATCATCATGCCACGTCCTAATTGTCAACCCATTTCCCCTTCACTGAATGGCACAGGCTTGTCTGCTAGCTGTCTAGATAAGGACTTGGCCCTGGAAAGACAGAAAAAAGAATGAAATAATAGAGCTAATTCAGTTGTAGCAATTGGAACCACTACCCAAACTCCGTAACTTCTCCTCTTCCCATCAAAGTTTACCTATCCTATGTCTGTCTCCCTAATCCTGCTGGGCAATACTACCATCTTAAAAACAAATATGAGCAAAGGCACTGATGATAAATATTGTGTTCAAGTACTCTGCTCCTGATTAATCAAAATGGTCATTTGTTATCAACAGAATTGAAAAACAGAACTCCAGATACAGGGCCACACTTTTAAACTGGTAAATGTTTTGTGATTTCACAATATTATAGAAAGACCTTTAATTCATCATTGGTAGTTAAAAAAAAATCATCCATACCAGTCATGGTACCTTAGGAGATTCCAAGTGCTTAAAAAACAGGTTGATTCTTTTATCTTCCAACTGGTAAATGCGACCCCAATTGATGTGATGGAACTTTCACACCTAAAGGTAGACTTTCCCCAACAGAGTTTTTCCAGGGGTCAGGAAGAGGGGACTTGATTAGAGCAGAAAAGGGAAGGGACTGGGCCCTCTCTAAGGAGGCTGCCAATAATTTAGATTTAAATGATGTCATCAATGGTCTTACCTAACATTCTAATCATCCTTCTCCATGATTAATCCTGCTCATGCCACAAAGCAATGCACAATTGTGTTTTTCCCTGGAGAAAACCACTACCACGCTTCAAGTTTACTGAAATACGTGGCTAGAAGTGAACTGGACATAAGAGGAAGAAAAAAGTGAGCTCCAGAGTTCAAATGATTATAAATGATGCTTAGACAATTGGTTCAGTGCCCCTGGTTTGAAAATGAATTATCTTGCAGTTTGGGATTAAAGAAAGGCAACTAAGTGAAAAATCACAGAGCAAGTTCTATATCTAGTTCTGGGAGAGGCTTTCAAGTCAAAGAAACCTAGAGTCAAGCCCAGTGTGTATATTTAGTGTGGGACCCTAAATTTTGTATATAACTTGGTTGAACCTCAGTTTATTCAACTGAAAAGCAGGCATAAAGGTAATCTACTTCCCAGAGTTGTCATGAGTATTAAAGTGCACAATGGATATAACGAGTCTGGTACATGGAGGTGCTTAATAGCACTTGTTCCCCTCTCTTCTTTATCCCTGATGTGAAGTGTGTGTTTGAACAAAAGGCATGGCAACTTCAGATATCAGAGCAAAAGGAAATTGAGAGTTCATCTTATTCAGTTACCTCATTTTTACAGATGAGAAAACAAAAGTTTACAGAAGTTGAATGTGCCTTACTGGGCTGTTTTGTAAAATAGAAATGGAGCTACTAATTCCTACCTCAATATTCTGAAGAAGTCTATAATTCGCTCTGTATTACCCACTCCTATCCAGATACGGAACATAGAAAGGAGGTACTCTCCTCCAATCTTTTCCTAGATCTTCTACTTAAACCAGTAGTTTCAATGGACATTCTGCAGCCCACAACATCCATAGCTATTTGCTGAGACAGTTTCCCAAGCAGCTCTCAGATTTACTTAAGACATGGTTATAGTAGAGTGAATACAGCGAGGTCCTCCAAGTCTAGAGACAAGAAATGCCATGGAGCTGGAACTGACAGAACCTAAAACTCTGCCTTCAAATGGCAGAAGGTAGTGGGAGGAAGATATCTGAGGTTTGGAGCCTGAATGACTGTGAAAATGATGCTTCTATTAACAGACATTTGGAAGTCAAGAACAAGAGTAGATAGATTCACAGTGGAGATAGAGAAGATGATGAATTCATTTTTGGACACATTGTATTTGAAATGCCAGTGAAACATGCAGGCAGTGGTGCCCATGAGGTAGAGTTACAGCTGGCCTTTTTGGAGTTTCTGTGTGAATATTTAGCAAGGTGCTCTCCCCAGGTACACAGCCCTGACTTGATCCAGCACAAGACTTGATCCATGGACAAACAGCTAGCACCTTCCTGTGAAGAAAAAAGCATCCATTTATCTAGTCTGATGCAAGCTGGTGTAGGACTTGGTGAACAGAGCCCCAACTAGATGACAGCTTCCCACTTCCTCCAGAACCACTGGCAGTTCCTCTGCTAATAGTCAGCAGGAGATGTGGGTCTGGAGTTCAGGGGAGCTATCTGGCTTTGAAATAGAGTTTTGGGAGTTACGATCTTATGGGTAAGAGTAGAAACTGCCCAAAGAGAGTGTATATAAAGACAACAAGGAATGGCCTTGTGGGCTTGGATGTTGTGAGGATTTCGGAAGGTTATCTGTTTCGTACTCACTTTTTCGGTTCTTTCATTCAATGAGAGAATAAGCCATGTGTAAACAAGGGGGAAAATCCTTCCAGGCAGAGGTAACAATAAGGAAAAAGTCCTTTATGTAGAAATATGACTAGAACGCTCTAGCAAAAGCCAGGGGACTGGTGTGGCTAGAGCAAAATGAGCAAAAGAGGAGAGCAGTTGGAGATGAGGTCAGAGAATGTAGAAGATGGGGATCAGTGTCAGATTAGAAAGAATATTGGAGGCTATTATAAGGACTTTGCTTTTCCTCTTGTTAGGCAGGAAAATAGAAATGAGCTAGGTGGAAAGAGAATAAGGTCAGTAAAGTCCACTAAAAAGGACTCAGAGTTAACCAGTTAAAACTAGAAAGCCAGAAAAGACTCAGAGTTAGGGTTAATCAGTTAAAGCTCGAAAGGTCAGGAGCAACTTGGCCTTGAATGTTTGAATATTCCTCAGATAAAGAAAAATATCTGAGCACAGCCTATGTCTTCATTGTGTCATTTAGATCATGCCATTGTAAGATTTACTCTAGCCTGCTAAAAGACCCACCTATAAACAACATAATAAACACAGGAAGATTCCATCTTAAAGCTAAAATTGCATTTCATAAAACCCAAGAATTTAAGAAGTAAGATTCTCAACTTATTCTTTAGCAAACAGACAATACTCAGCCCACCTTGGAGGCAGAGCAGACAGTCTCAATTGATAGGCTCCCAAACCAGGAAGCTGCTATTCTGGGAGGGAATCAGAGCAGTAAATTTCTTATGTTAATTTTGCAGAACTACCTGGAAGACAGATGATAAAAGACTTAATATCTCATCAAAGATAAACATCTTGACACCACTTAACAAGTCCACACCTCCAGCCCTTTGTCACATACTTGAAAAAACCTTAAAAGGGGGAACCCCCAATCTTTCAGTGCACTTCTCTCTGAAGTATCGCATGCTCCCCTTTCTCTGAGTGTGCACTGTCTCTCTTTAAATAAAACTAAACCTTTCAAGGCACCTCTCCTCCCTGAGGTTGCCTCATATTTTCTCTCTTTAAGTACATAACTTTAAATAAAACTTTACTCTGCTTCACTACTGTGTCTCTGCCCTTCAATTCCTTGTTGAAGCAGGGACAAGAATGGAGGAAAATACACAATGCCCCCCTAATACCCTAAGTGAAATGAGAGCCATTGGAAGGTTTTGAGTGGAAGAGTGATGTGCATTGACTGCATTTCAAAAGGCTCACTCATGTTTCTGTACTGAAAACAGAATGTCGGGGTATAATACAGGGAGTCTGGTTAGAAAAGTCCACTGTACTCATCCAGACATGAAATCACATTGCCAGGACCAGGGTTACAGCCATGGAAATGGTAAGTAGTGGTTGAATTCTGGATACATTTTGAAGGTAATCCCAACATGATTTCCTTATGAGTTGGATACACAGGGAGAGAAAGAGAGAGGGAGAGGGGAGATTCAAGTTTGAAGTGGCATTTACTAAGACGGGAAAGAATATAGAAGAAACAGATTTGGAGGTGAAGATGAGGAATTCCATTTTGGAAGTATGAGTCTGCAAGGTAAAAGGAGAGGTCTGGGCTGGGGATATCAAATTTAGGGTTGTTATGTATCATTAATATTTAAAGCCATGAATCTGCTTGAGATCACCAAGGAACTGAGTATTGATCAAAAAGAGAAGAGTTGGATGGAACACTGGGTATCCCAGAGATTAGAGGGCACAGAGAAGAAGAGGACTCAACAAAGGAGACTGAGAAGGAGCAGTCAATAAGGTCGGAGGAGAACCAGAAGAGTGCCAAGTCCTGGCAATCATTTAAAGCAAGTGTTTCAGGAAGTATATTAGTTGTGTTAATTCCTGTTGATAGGCCTAGCAAGATAAGGAACAAGAACTGATAACTTAACTAACAAAGTAGAGGTGATTGGTGATTTTACAAAGAACTATTTTGGTGGAATGATGGAGGCAAAAGCCTGAGTGGAGTGAGCTCGAGAGAATTTGGGACAGGGAGTACAGACAACTCTTTTGAGGAGTTTTGCTACTAAGGCCAGTTGAGGAATGAGGCCTAGATAGAGGCGCAGGTGGAGTTAAGTGGGGTGTGTCAAGAGAAATGAGTGAGAATGTTTGATCTCTTGATCTGGGTGATGATTATATGAGTGTGCACACATGTCAGAATGCATGAAGCTGCACACTGAGATTTGTGCATATTATTGTATGCACCTCAATATAAAATTTTTTATTTTAATTTTTAGAAAGAGGTGTTTTTTTTTAAAGATATTAGCAGTGATGGTGTATCTCTATAGTGGTAGGAATGAACCAGTAGAGAGTGAAAATCACTGATGCAGAAGGTCAAGGGGAGAATTGCTAGAGTGATAGCCCTGAGTAAACAAGAGGTGTTGGCCTTAGATAGGAGCTGAGATGGTTTTTCTATCTCTGTAATAAGAGAGAAGAGAAAGAATATGAGTCTATTTGCAAGTAGGTTAGTCAGATGTGGGCGTTCTCTTCTGACCACTTCAGAAGGTCAATGGTTGTGAGGGTGTGTGAGAGAGGAGGTTTGAGAAGAATGGAAAAGTATAAAGAGTAAGAGTGAATGGACCAACTAATGGACTAACATGTATAGGAGTGGCAGTCATAACCAAGGGCCCCGCTGAGTGTCATGGTCATGACTATAAAGTGAAATCAGTTAACACAGTTTCATCTCTATTCCATCCAGCTCTCTAGCCTTCACCCCTATTCCTTTCTACTTGGTCTCATAAGAGAGGAGGCCTGGACCATGTGCTCAAATCCAAACCATCTCCGTTTCTGCCTCTGAGGTCCATTTCTGCACAACTCAAGCAGAAGTGGGAAGTTAGATTTTTGGAGAGGGTAAATTGGGGGTGTCTCTCGGACATCCAAGTGGTTTCAGATCTAGGGCTTGGTTGAGAGCTCTGGGCTGCAGGCACAGATTTGGGAGGTGGTACTCAAGGCCAAGAAAATGGATGAGGTTGTGCAGGAAAGCAATGGAAGAGGGCTGAGAACAGAGCTGTAGGGTCTGACTATACTGCAAAGCAGGCAGGGGTAAGGGAAGGAAGAGCTGCTTGGGAAGCGAACAGGACAAGCTACCTATCTTTCACCTGACTGCAGTTAGGCTGTCTTTGAAGAAACTCACGCATGAACCGCACCATATTTCATCTATTTTTCATTACACCATGAGCTGGTTGATGCCTGGCTGTTTTTAAAAATTCTGTTATCACTGAGGATTTCAAAGGATAGAATATTCCACATGCAATACCATCTTGAATCACGGATATTGGTTAAACAGGAGGAAAACAAATTAAAGCCCCCATATGTCCAGGTTACATAGGGACTCTCCCTCCTGTATTCTTCTGAGTTATGTGCTGGTCCTGGGATTTAACATCTCTTCACATCTGCATGCTTTTCACTTTGCAAAAAGCTTTCAAAATTATCATCCAAACTGGATCCTAAGAGAACCTCTGTGAAGTTAAGCAGAGCAAGGATTATGACCTTTACTTCACAGGTGAGGACCCTGAGGCCCAGGCAAGTGGAGAGATTTGCACAGGGTCACCCGGCTGGCTGGTGACACAGCTGCATCTGGGAAGAAGGTCCTCAGCCTCACGGCCTGGTGTCTGTCCCCAGCAGGGCCCTGGCAAAGGGCTGCCACCCAGTGGCTCCGGCTGCTGCTCTCGGTGCTCCTGAGAACCTGTCAGCCGTGGCTCTAAGAACTGCCTCAGCAATTGCTGAAAACTCGGACCTCCAAGGCCGATCCCCAGCTAAAAGTTTACTTAGGGCCTGCCAAATGCCCACCTCCATGCTGGTGCTTATGGGCACCTCGGGCAGGAGGACGGTGTAGCCCCCACTCCCAAATGACAACTTGAATGGGGAGATGACGCTTAGACACCCATTCCAAGGGCAATTCCAGAGCCTCATCCTCTTTCCCTAACCAGCCTGTTTCTAGGGACCATGACACAGGGACCCCTTCTGCATTCACCTCTCTTCTACCCCAGCCCTGGGCCGTGATGGATGGTGCGGACCAATGATGAAGGGCGGGGGAGGAAAAATGAGAGTTCCCACTAAGCATCAGACGAGGTGTGAAGTATGTATGTTATACATGTGTCATCTATATGATATTTATGATATATATGTGTATACACACACACACAATCATTTCCATGGATTAACTTACTTTAGTCAGCTTTCATCCATGTAAAAAGTTTAAAAGCCTGGCACTTAGAAAATACTGAATGAAGGTTAACTGTTCTGCCTTACTATCATCATTATCTGCAGGCATATTTCAACGTTTTGGTAACTGCAGTGTGTGTGTGGAGCTGTTAATAGAGGATGGTGAGGAGACTCCAAACATGAATTTGATCTACCTCAATAACTTTGCAGGGATCTGGAGCTAAAGAAATTGCTGAGCTTTGCTTGGTGATCATACATCTCTCCACACACTAGCCTAAAAATCCCCAACTGTTAGGGTTGTTGAATTTCCAAATAGTTAGTAGCAGTACCAACAGTAGTCATCACCTCACCATTGTCATTGTTGCCATATTCTCTCCCAGACTCCATGGTCTTGGCCAGACACCTGACTGCCATAAATCTTACTCTGCCACCTCTCCCTTCACTATCTACAGACACTCAAGCCTCTTGCTTCATGGAGGAAAAGCCATCAAGGGAGAATTTCCTATTCAGCAACCACCCCCACCCCGTTGACTCCTCTTCTCTAGTTCCAGAGAATGAGCTATCACCCCTCCTGTTCAAGGCCAAGGCATCCACTTGCATCCTACTGCCTCCTCTGTTCTCAGGGACACTGTTGTATATAAAGCAAGCCCTCCCTCTCCTTATCCTCAAGCTCACTCTCTCCCGCTGACTCTTCCCACAGCATAGGAACATGTTCAAGGTTCTCCCACATTAAACAAAATCAAAAAGCCTCCTTAACCTACAACGCCTTCTAGCTGACATCCTCATGTTCTTCTTTCCTTCTCAGCTAAGCCCTTTGGAAATGGCAGTTTACACTCACCATTTTAACTCTCAGATCTCTCATTAATACCTCAACTTACTACAAATTGGCTTCATCCCCCATAACTCCACTACAACTGCTCTCCCTTAAGTCACCAATGAGCCCCATAATTCAAAATTCAGTGGATACCCTTCAGTCATTTTCTTACTTGACCTCTCTGTTGCATTTGACATTATTGCCTATACCCTCCTTAAACTTCTCTGTCTTCCTTTGACTTCTTGGAAATCATTCTCTCCCAGTTTCTCTCCTTTTCTGGCCATTCATCCTTAGTCTCCATTCTGGATTCTCTTGCTCTGGTCAAACTTCAAATGTTATTGTGCTACAAGACTATCACTTTAGCCCCACCCCTGGGTGGCCTAAAACCCTCTGAAACCATGTCTCAGAACCCTGTGCTTCTCTCTAGTACTGCATTTATTTAACCCTATGGTTTATAATTGTCTTCTTATTTGTCTGCAACCTCTTTCAGAGCAGAGCCCATGCATTGTGTATTCTTGTATCCTCAGTGCTTTGTGCAGTTCCTGGTATATTATGGACATTCCATTAATATGGGCTTCATACATGAATTAAAACTAAGATTTGACCTTAGTTATGCTGTAAATTGTATGTCCCCCAGGATCAGTTGCAAGGGGTGGAATTTAGATTTCATGTCAAGTAACCACTCAATGTTCTGAATGAGACTAGATACGGCCCTTAGCCTGCCCAGGCCTCAAAGCAAAGTTACTTACCTAGAAATAGATATTCATGGGATTTCTTTTTGCTCTTGAGGGCAAATCTGCAAAAACTTTCTAAAGTTGTGCTTAGATTCAGTACAGTGTAAGTAAGATAGTGTGTATGCATAGCTGAATTGAGACAGGAAAGATGAGACTTAAATGAATAGGAAAGGAGAGGCCTTATGTAGATATGTTTACGCCCTTGAGCCTTGCAGATAGTCATTTGCTTGGATAGATAAAAGTAGTAACACTGAAGAGAAGATTTAGGAAAGACGGTGATTTTGTTAATTTTGCTATTAGTATATTCAAGCCTGGTGTGAAGGAAATTTGCCTTCAGAAGGCCAAACTCTCCCTTTCAGAACTATTATCAATACTCTCTGGCAAGACTTACCCCAATATAATACCCTTATCCCCCAGACATTCATTGACTTCCTCTTATAAGAGTTAGCCAGCTAACACAAGTCTCTCCTGAATTAATTGCACGTTACTGCAATCCTATCCCTGTGGATGTATTTCTCAATTGCAGAGTAAAAGGCCTCTGTGAGCAGACAGAGAAGGACTGTAAAGGGCACTGGGACCTGCCTGGAACCCCAGGAATCATAGAACATGGACTATAAGCTGGACTTGCTTCCAAGATCCATATCCATTTCCTTCAGGAGTTCCTGTGAGCTGGTGCTGATATGCATGGAAGAGTTACATACTGCAGCCAACAGCCCTAGATAAATTGCTCTTTCTAGCCAACTAAGATTCTTAGCCCACTGTAAAAACCCCAGAGCTTTCTATCTGGAGTGAGGAGGGGGTATCAAAAGGTGAATTCTGTCTATCTCAAGCTTCAAAAGTTGACCTCATCAGGACCAAAAGCTCAGACCACTAGGAGTAGCTGACATAGGTCTTCCAAGGCAGAAAGTATCTGTCCAGCCCACCAAAGTTCCTTTTATAATAATATGATGCTAACCAACTTAGAAAATGGTTCCAGACCATGGCTAGAGATTCCACGTTATTGTCTTTTCCTTAATCAGGAAAGTTCTGGGTGGGTATGGAGACAATATACTATTATCTGGCATTTTATTAGTCACTCAGAACAGAAACACAAAGGAGAGAGCTCTTGAGAATTGCTTTGCTGCTGATGGTTAGAGAATGAGCCATTCTCATCACTAGTCTCCAATTATTCTTGCACTGGAGATTGGAATTGCTTGTCCCATGTTCCCAGGGGGACACTAAGGCATACAGGGTACAGATGCTATGGCAAGGAAGCAGGTGTCTGGGTGGCACTATGCTGTGTACCGTTAGTAGGTTCATTACCTAATATCCAGGAATAAATTCTCAAAAAAATATTGAGTGGTTATCAAAACAAATATTGAGTGGTTATCAAATATCAAATATTGAGTGGCCAGGCACTGTGCCAAGTGTTTTAATACATTATCTCCTTCAATCCTTGTAACATCTATAGGAAGTAACAACTACTATTATCATTACCAGTTTACAGATGAGGAAACCATTCACATCCATATCATTAGATAATCCAGTGGAAGTAAAGATTCTATTTAGAATAGGACTAAACAAAAACATAAAAGTTTTCTATGAAGACCAGTTTAAACTTTGAAGAGTCACTGAGAAGCATGAAAGAAAATTTGCACAAATAGAAGGACGCACTGTTTTGGGACATGAAAATCCAATATTATAAGATAGTAGTCTTAGACCTGTGTGTTGCTTAGAAAGGTCATCTTCAATGTTAGATCATTTTGTAAACATTCTGCCATATTTTCATTTAGCATTTTTATCATTTTATCTTAGACCTGGTAGTCTACAGTTCAGTCTAATTTAATTGTGAACCAAATGAAAATACCAACAGGACTTTTTGGATTTAGACACACAGATATTAGGTTCATGTGGAAAAATAAACATGCTAGAATAGCCAGAAAAGTACTGAAAAATATATTATAAAGCTGTGGTAATTACAACAATCTAGGACTGGCTAATAAGAACACAAACTAGTCAATGCAACAGATCAGTGCCCAGAAGGAACACCTATACATATAAGAGTCTTGTACCCTATAGATGGTATTTAAAATCTGTCATTCAAGACCTAATGCTATTAAATTGATAACTGATTGATAACTGATGTTATTGATTGTTGTTAAACAGGCTAACTCCCTAAATAAACTACATTCTGGGTAATAAAAGATTTAAATATAAAAGATAAAATGATAAAAATGATAAATGAAAATATGGTAGAATGTTTACAAAATGATCTAACATTGAAGATGACCTTTCTAAGCAACACACAAAACCTAGGAGCTATACAGGGAAAGTCTGATAAATTTGAACACAGAAAAATTACAATTTCTGACAGCAAAAACTATTCTAAACATCAAAAGAAAAATGACACAATATTTGCAACATAGAACAAAAACCTAATTTCATTTAAAATTATAAAGTTCTTAGAAATCTGGAGAAAACCCTAACAACCCAAATAAAAATGGACAAATAACATGGACATGCAGTTCACGGAATAATCTTTAAATGGCTTGTAAAATATATGAATACTTAACTTCACCCAGAATTAAATGCATATTTTAAATTAATAGATTTTAGTTTTTTAAAGCAGTTTTAGGATCACAACAAAATTGAGGGAAGGCACAGAAAGTTCCTATATATCCCCTGTTTCCACACACCCACAGCCTCCCTCACTATTGACATCCCCTCCAGAGTAGTATATTGGTTACCATCAATGACACTACATTGACACATCATAATCACTCAAAGCTCAAAGTTTACATTTGGGTTTGCGCTTCTTTTTGGGCCATCTATGGGTTTGGACAAATGTATAATGGTATGTGTCCACCATTCTTTTATTTCAGAGAGTGCCCTAAAAATCCTCATGCTCTGCATATTCATCTTTTCTCCACACTGCTCCAACCCTGGGAACCACTGATCTTTTTACTCTCTCCATAGTTTTGCCTTTTCATTATGCCATTGTATCATATAGATGTGTAGTGCCATACATCAACGTTGCAATTAAATGCATTTTTTTAGTGAGAATACTTTTAATGACTCAAAAGGCAACTATGAAGAGCATTAAAATTAAACTTAGGGAAAATTTTCTCCAAACTGATCTGTAGAAAACAGAAAATCTGACAAGACCTACAATTATTATTAAAAAATTAAATAGTTGAAACTCTACTTCCCTCAGCCAAATTTTAAAAACAAACTTTTAAAGGACATATAGCCTCTAATTTACATAAATGTTCCAGAAAAGGTATTCAATTCTTTAATTAGACTAGTTTAGTTTTGACATCAAAAACAGAAAAAGAGTGAAAATGAACAATTATAGGCCAAGCTGAATTATGAACATGGACACAAAAAAACTACATATAATATTACATACCTAATCTTTCTCTTTATGACCAAGGTTTGTATATCTGAAGACTGCAAGTATGGTTTAGCATTCAAGAAAAAGTATTGTATGTTTTTAACATTGTAAGATCAAACAGAAAAATAGTTTGATGAAATGCAGGAAAAGCTTTGATAAATATCATCACCATTTCAGGATAAAAATACTCAGAGAACTGAGAATAAAAGTTAATTTCCTAAAAGGCAAAACTACAGAGACAGAAAAAAAATCAGTGGTTGCCAGTGGGTGGACAGGGTGTTGCAGAAGGGAGATAAATAGGCAGAGCACAGAGGATTTCACAGGGCAATGCAAACACTGATGTTATAATGATCAATACATGTTACTATACATTTGTCCAAACCTATAGAATGTACAACACCAATAGTGAATCCTAAAGTAAACTATGGAGTTTTAATGATTATCATATATCAATGTAGAAAAATCTTTGGTAAAAGCTGTACCAATCTTGTGAGTAATGTTGATGGGGTATCAATGCATGTGTGGTACAGGGGGCATATGGGAAATCTCTGTATCTCCCTCTCAAAATTTGTTTAAAGTTTAAAGAAAAAATAAAACTGACATTATTCACACAGAAAATGCAAGAAAAATGACAAGCTTTTAAAACCAAAATATTGTTGGATATAAAATTAATATACAAATATAAGATTGTATTCTTAAGTACCAGCAACAAATAATTTAAAAGATAACAAATATAAACAATGCTTACAATAAAGAATATAACAAATATTGAAGAATAAGTCTAACAGAAGTATATAATATTTTTATGAAGAAAATTATAAGATATTATTAAAAGCATAAAAGAAGAAATAAATAGATGGACAAATGTCAATGTTCATGTACCATGTTCATAGATGGGAAAATCAATATCACAAAGATTATGATTTCCTTCAAGTTAATTCATAAATCCAGTACAATGCTAGCAAAATTTTTCTTTCAAATACTTGTCCTAAAACTTAAAGAATAAAAGGTCAAGATTAGCCAGGATAATACTGAATAATAATAATAATAATAATAATAATAAGTGGACGATTTACCCACCATGAAATCAAGGCTTACTCTAAAGCTGTCATTATTTTTTATTTTAATTAAATAAATTTGACATATAACTGTATAAATTTAAGGTTTACAATGTGTTATTTTAATACATTTATGTAATATGATTGCCATTGCAGCAATATTCACATTACATAATTACAGTATAATATTATTGTCTATATTCATTATACTGTGCATTAGACCCCAATGGTTTATTTACTACTCCTTGCAAGTATGTACCCTTGAACAATATCAATCTTATCCCCTGATTCCCTGGTAATCACTATTTTACTCTGTTTTTATAGACATTTTTCCAAAAGAAGACATCAAAATGGCCACCAGGCACATGAAAAGATGCTCACCATCATTAACCATCAGGGAACTGCAAATCAAAACCACAATGAGATATTACTTCACACCTATTAGAATGGCTATTACCAAGAAGACATGAGACAACAGGTGCTGCAGGCTGTGATGAAAAGGGAACCCTTGTACACAGTTGGTAGGAATGTAAATTGGTCCAACCATTATGGAAAACAATATGCAGGATCTTCAAAATATTAAAAATAGATCTACCATATGATCCAGCAATTTCACTTCAGGGTTTATACCCAAAGGTAATTAAAACAGGACTTTGAAGATATAGCTGCACCTCCATATTTATTGCAGCACAATTCACAATAGCTTAAGATACAGAAACAATATAAATGTCCATGGATGGATGAATGGATAAAAAAGAAGTGGTATAGATACGCAATGGAATATTATTCAGCCACGAGAAAGCTATCATTATTTAAGTGCATTATTGCTACAAGGATAGACAAATAGACCAATAGGATATAACAGAAAACCCAGAAACAAACCCACTTTACATATCTGAACTTACTATATGACATAGATTCATTATAAATTAATTAAGAGAAGATGGGATCAACTACCAAGAAGTTGATGTTGTTGGGCAACTAGCTATCTATAGAAAAAACATAAAATTAGATCCCAATTTCATCCTGCTGAATTAAAAAATTAAATATGAAAAGCAAAACTCAAACTTTCAGAAGGAAAGAGGTAAGAGCTTTGATACTGGGGTAGAGAAAGTGTCTTACGACAAACTGAAAACCACAGATCATAAATTAAGAAATTGATTAATTTCACTACACAGAAATTATAAATTTTATATGATAAAATATACCATAAACAAAATGAAGAGGCCAGACAGAAACTGAGATAAAATATTTGTAATCAACATAGCCAACAGTTTTTTTTAATGCAGAACATATAAATAAGTTCTGTAAATTAATATAAAGAGGACAAAACACCCAACAGAAAAATGGTTAAAGGATATATACAGGTACTTCACAGAAAAAAACCTAGATGGTTAATGAAATACAGGAAAACATACTTGATCTCATCAATAATCAGACAAGTACAAGTTAGGACCATGAAGGACCATTTTACACTAATCACAATGACAAAAAGGAATAAATCTAATCAACATTGAGCAGGGCTGGGACTAGGTCGAGGTGAGTCACTCTCCTCAGGCACAAAATGCAAGGGGACACCAAAAAATTCACTAGTGAAGATAATATTTTTTAAACCCAAAATGAATGCAAAAAGAAAAACCCAATGATGAACAAAGTATCACACTTTTAAATAAAGACAGGGTCTGACAGTGCACTTGCATGGCTCATCTCATCTGCCTTAATCCTTATCCTGATCTGTTCAAAGGAATGGTGAGGATTGGGGGAAATTGAAGCTTTTATGGATTTCTGATAGGAATATAAATTTGTAGAACTATTTTGGAAAGTCATCTGAAAATACTAAAGATGCCATACCTTTACATCACAGTAATTCCAGTTCTAAGAGTCTATCTTAAAAGATACTCTCACACTAGTGCACAGGAGCACAAAGAAAAGCTGTTTATTGAAACATTGTTGCAGCATTGATTGTAATGGCAAAAGACTGTTAACCTAGATGAACATAAGAAGGGGTCTGATTAAACAATTTATAGTACACCCATATGATAGAATAGTATGCAACTGTGAAAAAAAGGCTAGATTGATTTGTATATACCAGGGGTTAACAAACTATAATTCACAGAACATATTTGGTTCACCACCTAATTTTGTAAATAAAATTTCACTGGAACACAGTTATGCCTATTTGTTTTGTATTGTCTGAGGGTGCTCTCATGTTACAATGGCAAAGCTGAATAGTATGACAGAGACCACATGGTCTACAAATGTAAAAAAATTACTATCTGGTCCCTTGCAGAAAAAGTGTGCTGGTTCCTGGTATGTACTGACATGGAAAATCTCGAAATATATTGTTCAGCATTCAACAAATATTTATGGGTCTTCTAGTATGTGGCAGACATTTTTCTAGGTGTTGAAAAAGAAAAATAACTCCCTGCCTTCATATTCTATTGGAATTATTAAATGTTAAGGGCAAAGTCAGACCAGTGTGTATTAATGCTATAATTTGCATTTTTAGTTGTACATTTACTTGTTTAGAAATAGAATTTTTTGAGAGGATTTACAAGAAAATGGCAACACTGGTTGCTTTAGGGGAAGGGGATTAACAGAATATATCAATGGGGTAAAATTTACGGTTCATTGTCATACAATTTTGTGATGTTTCAATGAGTATATACTACATTTAGAAAACCAGTCTGAAACAAACTAAAATGTATTTTAATGGGAAAAACAAAATCTTATCTGTAAGTTAAAAATGCCATTGCATAGGTTCTGAATAAAAAAATTCATTTAAACAGCTATTCATATGAATAATACCAGGCATTTTCATTAACTATAGGCTAAAAATGAACTAATTATATGACATGTTTGCTAAAAAGGCTAATGCAATTTTAGGCAATATAACAGTTTAATTATCCAGGTCATGAGACCTCATTGTTCCACTTTACTATATACTGTCTCAGCCATACCTGGAGTATTATGTTCATTTCCTTTCTGTATGTCATAAATTAGGGGAGATACTCACTTCCTTTAGGGGGAGAGTATCCAGGAAAGAGAGAAAGAACTAGGAAAAAGCTGAGAAAGATTAGTTCCAGAAAGGGAGACTTAAGAAAAATAAGAGATTAATATTCAAATATATGAAGGCAAGAGGGGTTAGACTCATTTTATATATTTTCAAATAGCACTACTAGGACCTCCATAATCGCACAGATTAAGGGAAGCAAGTTTTGCTTCAGTATAAAAATGTTGTAACAATTTAGTTATAGAGCAGGAGCAGAGTGGTTGGAAATTAATATTTATTGTCTACAACATGCCAGACTCATTGCATACATAATATTAATAGTGACAGCAGTCCTACAAGGAATGTATCATGACTCATTTTCCAGAGGAGAAAATGGAGTCTCAGAAAGGCTGAGTAACTTCACCAAGGATTTTATAGCTAGTAGCAGCAGGGCAAGGATTTGAATCCAGTTTACAACCAGGCTCCCAAATTGATCTCCATACATCCCATCTTATCCCTCTAATAACAATGTAACCAGAATACACTTTTTTAAACATGAAACTGACCATGTTATTTCCATGCTTAGATTTCTTAGCTTAATTTACAAAGCCCTTCATGATCTGGCCCTTGCTTACATCTTCATCACCATTCACCACTTGCAACTACATTGTGGCCACACAGAATATCATTGAGTCATTCAAAATACATAGGGAAAAAAATTGTGTTTCAGTGGAAAATTATGCATCCTCTATAGCGCACTTTCTGGGTTATCAGATTCTATCCCTGTTCTTGTCCTTGAGCCATTTTGCAATTCTTTGTGAGTTGTAGATAACTGAGAGGCGTGTAAGTTATATCCCAGCCAGCAGTGATATAGTTGACTACTTCCCACCCCTGTGGAAAAACCAGTTTTGTATTTATTTGCAATTTATTTCATTATTTTTTTACTCTACAAATCTTTGCCATTTTGGCTTTTCTTTTGAACCAATTATAACATCTGCCTGGTTTGCTCATATAATATGAGTAAAATTAATTATTTAACACAGTCTTTTTTATACCTATATAAACATGGTGATTTTACTTTTTTCTCACAATTATTTTTTAATACACGCCAGGCTCTTCTTTCTTGCCTCTGGGCCTTCACATATTCTGTTCCTTCTATGTAGAACAGATTCCTTACCCTGTCTTCCCCTGTTGCCAGCAAAGGGTTCAAAAATGTTTGTTGACTGAAAGGAAAAGGAAGATTAGACATCCAGAAATAAACCAACCCACCCAGGTCTGTCTGACACCAAAGCCTACGATCCTTCCAATAGGTTGCTGCCTTTCACATCTTTGACATCATCTAAACAACGGAAGTCTACCTTAGCATAATGAACTTCTTGTCATTGGAAGTATTCAAGTAAAGCCTGGGTTATCATACCATTAGGGATGTAGTAAAGTGGGATTCTGACATTGACAATGTTAAACAAACAAAAAATATTCTGACACTAGTTAAAACAATATGGAAGAATTTATTCAAAGACAGTTGCAATAGAATACTGCAATGGGGGAGAGAGATTGGGCTCAAGTATGAATACAGCAAAGACAGCCGGAAACTTATAGCCAAAGGACAGGGTGAGGGGATCAACAGATGGAAAATTATTAAGAGAAAATATCAAGCATAAGGAGAGTTCTTACTAAATCGGCCTAAGAGTCTTGCTAAAGGGAGGCCAAGGGCTGAGACATCAAGGATGAGGAATGATGGAATTGATCAGATATCAAAGAAGATCAGATATTGAGGGTTGGAGGATTACTTAGCAGAATTCTTTGCTAAGACTTGGCTGGCAGGCCAAGGACAGGACAGGGGCCAAGGTCAAAGCCTCATTGAAAAGGGAGCTCAGAGGACCCTGACTAAAGTTTGGTCAAGAAGAGTCTTTGTCAAGAGGTAGGTTGTAATAGATAACCTCTATGGTTCTCTCCAATACTATGGTCATCGAAGTGTAATATACTAGAGCCAAGACCTCCACCTTACATCTATGAACACTTTAAGAGAAAGGGAGCCTAAGACATAATGAGCTCCACCTCTGTGATTTTACCACAAGTCCATGATACTAGCTTACTTGGCCTTTCTTTTTTTGGCATATTAAATTCCAAGTAGAATCTAGGAAAGAAAGCATCTAGAGTGTTCCTGGATGGCTTCCCACTGTGAAATTATTAGGGAACAACCCCATGCATTTTTAATTGGCGCTGCTTCTTTCTATTTTTGTGGGCAAGTCATATCAGTGATTTGCAAAAGAGAATATGGAAATAAGCTCAGTGAAATGGTGAATGCAGCTTGTGACAGATTCACCTCTTTCCCAGGAGCCACTTCTTTGATATCTACCAGAGAAGGTACCAGAGGTAGTGCCTATGGCAAATAGCACAGGTGCAACCTGCTAGGATGATATGCTCACCCAGCAGAGGGGCCCATGCTTTGCACTTCAGGAGATAGGAGCCAAATCAGTAGCACAGAAGGAAAGACTTCCCATTAAAAGGCTCAAAATGGCTTGAAACCATTTCATATCTATTACTCCACACCAAGCATGGAGTAATTCCACCATTACAGTGGGCTGAAACATTTACTCCAGAAGCATATATTTAAAACAGGACATGGGAAGGGTAACCAGTTAGTCCTCAATAACCTGCTATCTGATTTGGATTGAGGTCATTTCCATCTCTATCTCTAGGCTGCAGGATCACCAACGTGAAGATGAAAGCTTTAGGCTAAGTCTCATCCAGGTCTGATTTTCTATACTTCTATATTTCTTCAGAGGGCACTCATTATCAGCTGGTAAATGCTACCTATTTATCAGGGTTCAGAAGAGGAAAATTGTGTTACAGGACACAGAGTGAAATGTACAGGGCAGGGGACACTGCACAGAGCCAAGTCTGGTAAGGGCTCTATAGCCAGAGGACTTGGGCAGTTATGGGACAGAACCAGCAGGAAAATTAGGGCACCCACATTTGATGGACACAGACTTTACTGACAAATCTTACTTCACCATTTTGCAATGCTCAGCCTCCAGCCTCCACAGTCACACACAGACCCATGGATACACACAGTCTCTCATACTCTGTCTCTCCAAATATAACAGTTCACATGGACTCTACCTTTTATTTCAGTAATCAACCTGACATTGGAGCTTATAAAGCAAACACTTGCCAAGCTCATGTTATCATAGCAGTACTTATTAAGAAATTGAGTTTAGAAAAGAATGAGCTCATAGGTTATGAGAAAGCGTCTTTTAAAAAAATATTTAATAACATGACTCCTTGTAGGACACCTGGAGTAATTTGGGCCAGGTAAGAAGGTATGAACCAGTTTGCTTTAAACTCAGTTCATTTTCAGTAGATTTCATTGCACCTGGAGAATGCTGTGTGTTTATCTTTGATGACAAAGAGGGCAGCAGCTGACAGTATGGAAAAAGTTGCACTTAAATCATCTCCCAGAACTCCAATGACAGAGAACTCCAAGATTGATCTGTCTCTCTGGGTGTTTTGTGGTTGATGTTCACTTTCCATGCTTTAGTGTATCTCATTTTCATAAGTTCAAAGGCACATTTTTTATTAGAATGCTCACCATCAACAAGTTAATCCTTTGAAATCAAAGTATACTTGTTTTTTTCTCAGGCATTGGGCATTTTTTAAAAAACAGAGCTGTATATCTGCTTTAAAATGAAAAGCTATTTCATCCTGGTGTATCATCACCAAGTATTTGAGAGATAGAGACTGGGAGTTATGGCTGTAAATCTTTTAGCAGTGGAGTGCCAGCCTGCAAGGTCACGATGGAGTCATTTCTAATCTTTTCTCTTCAATTCTAACAAATATACCCACACATATTATATATTATCTATGTAAGTGTGAAAAATAGTCAAAGATAGTTAATACTAGCCTGATCTAAAACTCGGTTGGATCAAGACTTAATTTATTTACTCTAAGTATTGTGAATATTGAAAAATTCCCTTAGGAATTCAGAAGTTTTCAAATTGCTTGATGTTCAGTGTTGCTTTTCACAGGATATTAAACAGGGCCCACACTGCAAATAAAGAATGTCTTTCATCTTTCTACACATGGCCACTGAAGGAAAGAAGAAGAGGAAGATGAAGGAAAGGAAGGAATGAGCAGAGGGGAGGATGCAAGGGCAGAAAAGACAGAAAGATGTTGATGTTGGTCAAAGTGCCAAGACACAAAGAGCTAACCTACTGGCTTTTTAAAAGAAAATAACACAATCCCTCATATTATAACAGTAGATAAAAATTAATTTAATTTCTTCTTAAAGTTCAGCAGTATAGACACTCCTAAAACACTTCCTTTTTCTCACTTAAGGAGCACCCATAAATGAAGCTCTGTAGCTGAAGGTGGTCTTTTTGAGGATTAAATGAGTTGTATGTAAAACCTGCAGAACAATGTCAAGTACTTTGTGAATACTCAATATCGTCATCATTATACTTTTGCCAAGACAAAGATCTTGTATGAAAAAACCTCTCTTACTGTTGTTTAAATATAGCCACAGAAAAATGTCAGGTTTGTCTTCCCAACTACGCACGTAAATGGGATCATCTAAAGTCTGTGGCTAAAAGAAAACAAGCTGTATATCTGATCTTCACCCTCTGGGGTCTAAATGTTCCCCGCTTCTGATAACAACCATTTTGATAATCAATTACATTTTTCTTTTGTGACTTTAAATACATTTTGCCACACAGACATAACATTGCTTCTGCTTTGTCTTTTCTCCTGAAAGATCTGCATACAGATGGCAAATTACCAATTATTGTTATCACTGCAAAATTCTAATAAAGCCTCCTTGGGCATGTGGCACTATCCTAGACACTGTACACACAACAAAGCAATGCAATCTCCACCCTGTGAACTCTTAGAGAAGTAATAACCCTAGACATAGTGATACACAGGCGGGGTCTACATAACATTCCCACTCATTTGCTGGCCAGCCAATTCAGCCAGAAGAGCTGACTCTGGTCCTATGCAGTTATAGCTACCGATAATCAAGTAAGCACAAGAGTGAATAAATTAACAACCACACAGCTTTACTTCATTTCTCACATTTTAAAGTCTACACATGGGTCTTTATGATTATATGGAAGAAGGTGGTTGTGGAGGTTAAGGAGGAGAGAATTATTCTTACAGGACCAATGCAAGGACATCCCTCTCTGCTATCCCATGAAGGTCACCTATGGGAGAATTGGACTGATCATGTGTGACCCAAGGGGCAAGCAAAGGGAATTATAGTACTATATTTGGGCTCTCCAGAGAAACAGAACCAACAGGATGTGTGTGTGTATGCATGCGTGCATGTGTGTGTAGATAGATTTATTATAAGGAATTGGGTCACACCAGTCCCATCCAAAACACCCTCATTGACACAACCAGAAATAATGTTTAACTAAATACCTGGGCACCCTGTGGCCCAGTCAAGCTGACACATAAAATTAACGATCACAAAATCTAGGGTTGATCAAGATGAATGGTCTAATGAAACAGTAAGCTGCTCATAGGCTTACACACTGACCTATATTCCCTATTCACCCCAAATCTTTATTCACTGGCAACAGTATAACCCAAAGTTTGTCACCCATCAGCACTTCCCCTTCCTCTAGCAAGTGCCCATAAGGGATTATTTGAGGTGAGGAGAGTGAAAAGATAAGACTGTTTCCTTAACCCACTCACTAACTTCTCTCTGGTTGCATTGAAAGCTGTTGAATACCCCACTTTCATTTATCTCCCCAGGCACTTGCTAATGCTTGGCTTGGGTTGATGCCTTAAAGACAAATAGCAGTTCAGCCTGGAAAGGATGCCCCCAGGATTTAAAAGGAAGCCTGTACCAGCAATAGGCTATCAGGGAGGATAAAAAGTTAAATTGCCTTTATCTCATTTTCCAGTACCATTCTACTGCTATCTTATTGCTAACCTAGGTTCTTATTCATGACTCCACCCCTAATATTGACTCTACACAGCTAAAAATACCTTTCTGACCTTCCAAGGATTGTTTCAAAGAACAAGTAAAGCACCCAGTGAGCACTCATTTCTGTGTGGCTCTAAAACTCTCCACTTGGATCTGCCTTTGACTATACTTTAACCCATTTTTAACTTGCCATCACTCCCCACTCTCAAAGGATGGTCCACCATGGGACAATTATCTTTTTAGCTATCAGTCTATCTAGCTATGGAAGTGAAACTTCATAGAAATCTATTGAAGACTCTGGTTCCACCTTTTCTCCTTTTTTACTTTCCCAATGCCAGGATTCCTTCTCCAAACAGCCTCATTCCTCCAGGAGCTATAAGAATGATAGGGTATATGATACATTGTGTTCAAAATAGGCACGTTCCTAACAGATGGTGCAGAATGGTGAGTTGAAGGGAGAAAGCTATTGTTAGGCAACATTTCTAACAATAAAAATAATTTGTGGTGGTCTGGGGAGGGAATTGTGCTTTGGTTCAAAGCAGCAAATTACCTGGATGTCTTACAGTATCTGACAGTTTAAGAATATCAAATTATCCACTGAAAATCTAGCTACCTAAGCTGCTTTTCCCAGCTGCACATTATTTGCTCAACAAATTTTCTGCTTGCAAGTTTCAGAGGAAATTTTAAAATGCTCTTTTCACCACTAAAGAAAAAGAGTTATTTTTTAAAGAGACTATAGAAAGAATCTACAGAATGAAACACCAAATCTCCTTGAAACTTGCAAGTGTCTCTCAGAAATAATTATAGCTATCTGTAGCACATGGTGTCTTCCACTTACATTGATAAATAATGTAACCAACTATGATAAATCACTGCCAACTATGGTATAAAATAAATATATATTCCTTTCATCCAAAACCTCAAAGGTTTGAGCATAGGGAAAAATATTATCCAAATCTGCTTACATGCAGCAGAATTGGTCACAAATGAAAGATGTGGGAAGCCCAGTTTTGTAAGACCAGCTTTCATGGTTGGAGGGAACAAGTCCTTGTTCTCAAGGGAACCAACTCAACTCAAGGCCAATAGGATCCTCAAATATTATTGTTATGACCAAACAATAATCACCACTGATCATCGAGCAGGTTCCAAGTTATTTTCTGGAAAAGATCCACCTGTCTTGAAACAGTGAAGTGGCATAGCATAGTGGAAAGAATAGTACTGGGGCTTTGGCATCAGACCTGGGTTTAATTTCTGGCTCAGCCATTCACTAGCTGTGGGACATTGAGCAAACTATTTAATCTTTCTGAATTTCATTTTCCTCATCTATAAGAGATACTATTTTATTTACCTTTAAAGGATTGTTTTCAAGAGCAAACATAATAAAGCACTCAATGAGCCTATCATAGTTCCTGGCACTGTGTTATGTGCCAAAAACAGTAACTTAAAAATGAGGGGGAATGCTACAACATGGATGAACATGAAAACATAATGGTAATTGAAAAAAGCCACTTGCAAAGGACTATATGATTGCATTTATGTGAAATGTCAAGAATAAGCAAATCTATAGAGACAGAAAGTCATTAGCGGTTGTAGGAAACAGGGAATGACTCTTTCTTTTTGAAGTGATGAAAATCTCAGTCTTTTAAATGGTGTATGTAGACCATTTACACTTAAAGTAATTACTCATATGTAGGGCTTAAGACTGCTGTTTTATTATTTGCTCTCTGCCTGCTAGTTCTATTTCTTGTTCCTGTGATTGCCTTTCTAGGTTTTCTTTAGGATCGCTCAAACATTCAATAGAATTCCATTTTGATTTATGTCTAATGTATTTGAATTTTAGCATTTATAATGTATTTGTATAATGTATTTTTCTAGGTATTACAATATATATGCTGAACATATCACACTCTACTTGTACCAATGTTTTACCACTTTAAGTGAAGTAAGGAAACCTTACATGCATTTAAAATCCTTTACTCTCCCTACTTTTTAAATATAAATATCTGAAATGTTTCCTCCACATACATTGGGCACCACAATCAGATAATGTTATAATTTTTGCTCAACCATCAAACAATTAAAAAGCTGATGAGAAGGCCAATCTATTATATTAACTCCTACTTTTACCTATTCCATTGTTTTCTTCCTTCTTGGAGCCCTAGTACGCTTTTGTTAGCATTTTATTTCTGGTTAAGAGAGCTTCCATTAGTCATTCTTTAAAGGTAGGACTGCTGATAAATTATCTTTGTTTTTTCTTAATTTGAGACTGTTTCCCTTTCCCTTTCATTCTGGGAGGATATTTTGGCTGCACATAGAATTTGGTGTTGACAGTTCCTTTATTGTCACTTTCTTCTGGCTTCCATAGCTTCATGTGATGAACTCATTGACATTTGAATCATGGGTTCCCTATAGGCAACTTGTTGTTTCTCTATAGCCTCTTTCAAGATTTTTTTGTTGTCTTCAGTTTTCAGAATTTTGATTATCATGAGATCTTGGCATGGGTTTCTTTGGGGTTACCCTGTTTGCAATTCATTTACTTCTTAAATCTGTAGGATTATGTCTTTTACCAAATTTGTAAAGTTTTTAAGCCATTATTTCTTCAAATTTTTTTTAGTTTGTAATATTTCACCTTTTATTCCAGGACTGTGATAACACAAATGTTAGATATTTTGTTGTTACTCATTGTCCCTGAGGCTCTGCTCATTCTTTTTTCAGCCTATTTTCTCTCTGTTGTTCAAATATTTGGCAATTTTCATTCATCTGTCTTCAAGTTCACTTGTTCTTTCCTCTGTCATTTCCAATCTAGTATTGAGACTGTTTAGAAAGTTTTTTTGTTTGGTTATTATATTTTTGAATTCTATACTATCACTTCAGTTCTTTATATTTTTTATTTCTTTACTGAGATATTTAATGTTTCATTTGTTTTAAGAGTGTTTGTTATTACTCAAAGAAGCATTTTTATGATTGCTACTTTAAAATCCTTGCCAGATAATTCCAAAACCTGAGTCATCTCATTGTTCATGTCTGTTGATTATCTTTTCTTATTCAAGTTATAGTTTTCCTTATTCTTGGTATAACAAGTGACTTTTCAGTTGTACTCTGGAAGATTTGGGTATTATGCTGTGAAACTCTAGACCCTATTTAGCCTTCCTTATAGCAGCAGTCACCATGCATAAGCATAATGTGTAGGTATAGGTAGGAGTGGATATTCTGCTTCTCTCTGGGCCTGTTAATACCCCCTTGACAAAAGTGGAGGCTAAATTACACTATCCCATTGCAGATAGTGGAGTGGAAGTTCAGCTCCCTTCCTTGCTCCACTGACACCCTCTCAGTAAATGTGGAGTACCAACTCACACCAAGTGGGTGCATAAGTTCAGCATCCCTTTAGGCCCTGCTGACACCAAGGATGGGGTAAGAAACAGCTGATTCTCACTACCTTGCACAGCTGCCATGTGCAAGTGGGCTCAGCTCTCCCCTAAGCCAGCTGACACCAAAAAGAGGGATATCAGAATGTTCATTTGCCCTGCTCTATACTCCACCATTCAGTTTCATTGTTGTTGGGTGAGGATGGAGACTCAGCTCCCTACTGGTCTCCCTACAGCTCCCTGTTGACATAGGGGTAGGTAGGAGTGCCTACCCTTCTAGCTCCACTTTGCTCCTCCTCAGTCTACCTTGTTGATGTTTGGCAGAGGCAGAGGCCCACTTCCCCACTGTGTGCCACTGATACTCAGAGTCCTCACTCTAAATGTCATCTGCTTCTGCCAGGTAGGGGCATAGAAAATAAGCTCCTTCTGCTCAGCCCTGCTAACACCATTCCATAAAGGGAATCAGAATATCATCTACTTCTATAGAGCAGGAGTTAATGGGGTGAAGGGGTGGGAGAATGGAATATCAACTCCCTACTCTGCTCATGAACATCACCTGGATCAGGGACCCAGAGTGCTACCATCTGCTTTCATCAGATGTAGATAGGGTGGAATATCTGCTTCCCAGTGGAGGAACTGGAGTATAGTCCCCTGTTTCTGCAAGACAGGAGGGTGGGGTAGAAAATTAGCTTCTTTTTGGCCCTAATGAAACCATGGGGGTTGGAGTATAGCTTTTCCATTGGCACTTAGCTGGAGTAGGGCAGGTATTGCTAAAAAGATTTCTTGTTGTTAGGCTAGCCTTTTCCCAGTGTCTTAGCTGGGAGTAACAGGTTTTTCAGGGAGATTTGGGGGCTGTGCCTGTTGGTTCCAGGTTGGAGGCTATTGTAGTGTCCTGTCTGGGGTAAATGGGAGATAAGGACAACCAGCTAAATCACCACTGTGTTGTTCCTCAAGTCCTGAGGTCCCAAAGGCAGTCTCTGCCTTCTTCTTGCCTCCTTTTGGAGATTTCTTTTTTGTTTGATGTTTTATTCCATGTTTCTTTTTATTTGTAAGAGGGTGAATGGAAGAAATGGGGTTGTTCATTTTGTCTGCAAAAAGGGCACTCACTCCGGTGTTCTTTGAAGTTGCAATAAGAGTGAAAACATCCTAATTGTCTCTCAAGAAGGGGAGTAGAATAATTAAATTTGGTGTAGTTTTAAGGTGGACTATTACAACAATTATAAGGAATGAAGTAGATCTGTATATATCACCATGGGCATATCTTAAAAACAATGCTGAGTAAAAAAAGTAATATATGGAATGATAAGTAAAGTATGGTGCCAATTATATAAATATAAAAACTATGTATAAAAATAATACCCATTGTTTATGGTAATATAAATAAAGGTATGGAATGTATTATTGTTTGTCCCTGATTTGGAGAGGAATGAGACTGGGGTGGTAGTTAAAGGGGTCTTTAGCTTAACTTTAATGTTACAGCATCAAAAACAGACTAAAAGGAAATGAGAAGAAATGCTAATAGTTAATTATAACAGTAGGGCAGGGGACATGGGTGTTATTATTCTTTGCACTTTTTATTTTTAATGTGTCTCAATGGAAGGCAAAGGACACATTTGCTTGGAGTAGGAGGCATGTTAGTGAAATAGGACTTTCTCTGAGAAGTGTTCATCATTCAGTCTGTAGTGAGCCACCTTCTTAACTCAAGAAAAGCATGACATACTCCTTCAATAGATCATGGCTTTAGCCTTCCCCATGTCCCAATCTCACTAAGACATATTCAGCAACATTTGACTCAGAACAAACTAATCCTTGTTCATTCTCAAAGAATGCAGTGAAGTGTTCCCTCTCTATGCTAAGTGCTGAGCATGAACTGCTGAGTAAGACACAATGTTCAGGAATAAAATATATTATAAAAGAGCTAGAGTAGAAATGTTTACAGAGCATATACCTCCATTATAGCAATGTTCAGACTAATTTACCATTACAATTGAGCTGTAAAGCCTCAGAGGGAGGAAAAATCTGTTTCCCTCCCTTACTTTGTATTTAAACTAGGGTAATGCAGGAGCTAATCCCTAGAGAACTTGCCAATTAGCAAACAGTAACAATCTGCTCCAATTCTTCCCTTATCAATGCCCTTCAGAGGCCACTTAGCTCTGATGGAGATCAAGTTGGAGGTCACAACTTCAGACCTAGATAGTGAAGTGTACCTTCTTTATTGAGTAAGCTGTAGGCTTAGGTTTGACTCACATTTGGGATGTAGTCATGTTACTTGCTGCTAAGCAGACTATATTCTAGCCTAGGGTAGGTATTTGTAATTTGTCCTTGACTGAGTCCACTAACATAAGTTGGCTGTGAAGGGCAAGTGGTAGGTCTTAAAGAGGTCAAAACTAAAATGTCTATTCATTTGAGTTTGATACCATCTGTGGTAAATAATTCTATAAGCAGATTTGCTAATATTTCTCAGTTTTGCTGCCAAAAACAACTTGGAATAGAAAAAGGGAAGGAATGGTACCTGAATTCTGAAAATAGGTGAGTCTGAATCATGAGCTTCAAGGGCAGAAGCCCTGAACACATCTAAGAAGGCAAACTTACTCTTTCACTTGATAAATACCAGCCACACCTCAAGGCCAATGTGAATATAAGCAGTCACCATACCAGAATCTTAAAGCTCTATGGTGCAGTCCCTCCTCACTTTTTGCTCCATTAAGCATAAAGTGATCATAATGAAATTCTTTGAGAGTGAAAAATCAAGCCATCCAGGCTTGCATTTTACTGGGTTGAGTGATGTTGATGCAGTTGCCTGAAGTAGAGATTCAAAATCAGATTTCTGGATTATAAAAAGGAGCCCATCAACCTGGCTTCTTTCCAGGCACTTATTTGCTCTGGCAAAGGCAAAGAAAAAGGAGGAGTGAGTACAGGTGGGTGGGTGGGATTCAAGGATGACTCATGGCTTGTAGCCCTGGCCCCAAGTGCAACCTGTGGGATTCATAAACCTTGGCAACCTGACTATGGGTTCTGGAGCTGACCATAACTATGGAGATAGTGCTTCTATATATAGACTAAAAATCCAGGTGCTCCCAGTCCCAGAATATATGGTGTTAATGACAATGCCATTATGGTAGAGGACCCCAGGAAATTCAGCTGTATTGCTCAAACCCAGGTTAGGTTTTTAGACATACTGGTTTCTCTTTTCCATGGCTATGTCCTACTTGTGCAAGGCTGATAACTCAACAGGAAGAACGAAGAGATAAGAGTATATAAGGTGATGATCTGACCCTTAACTTCCAAAAGAAAAAAAGTATACTGGCTAACAAGCCAACCACTTACTATTTTTTGAAGTTTCCATTTTTGTTTTTAAGGCAATTCAATATCCATGCCCTCTTGCCAAATAATGACAAAACAATGAGGGCCAGAAAATTGGTACTTGTTAAATGTCTATTCTGTGGCAGGGCACTATGCTGACTGCTTTACCTATGGTCTCTCACTTAATCCTCACTGTGTTATCTGTGAGGAGGGCATTATTAATCTGTTTGACAGGGAAAAAAAACAACACTACAGCTCAGAAAGATTAGGTGAACTGCCCAAAGTCACACAGCCAGTAAAGGTTTTATCTGACTTCAAAGTCAAAAATCAATGAATCATGTAACTGTTGAGAAAAATCTTCCAATAAATAAAATCAAAGTTCTAAAGTGATAATAGAAAGATCTAGAAAGCCCAACAACATTCATTTTGCTGCTACTCCTTCATTAACAAAGAGCTGACTTCCTATGAGACATCTAAGAGCCCAGTCACACTCAGATTGAGCATAGAAGATTCTTTCTTTGATTTAACACCTATATTAGGGCTCAGCTCCAAAATCATTACCTCTGGGCCAGAACAGTGTGTTTCAGCTTCCTCTAAGCTCTCTCCAGCATGAAAAAGTTACAGCCCAAAAGACAGTTCAATTTAGTTACAACCACAGGATAAATCAACTAGCTAATTTGAAGGAGATGGATGTTACCTGTTTTCCTGAGCTTCCTTTCTGCCACATGCCCAACTATGCTCACTGTGATCTTTCTGTGAGTTCACAGTCTGTTGGCAGGTGCATGGGTGTTGGGTTACAGAGATGACCAGTGGGAAGAGGGAGTGAAGCCTGTTCTCCCCTCTATGCCCACCAAGATGCATTAATGTTCTGAGACCAAAGAGGTGATTCAATCCTACTGCAACATTACTACTTCTTGGTCCCAAGGAAGCTGAGGGCTTTATAACTGGCTGACTATCCTTCCTACTGCCCTATGAATAGTGATGATGGCGGCTGCCCATCCCCACCCCCTTCCCTGAGAATCAGGTCCAAAGTAGGATAAGGATTTTAGTTCTCTTCAAGCAATGGGGAAGTTGGGTATTAGGGTGGAGAATCAAAACTGTAAAACGTTCCTAGTCTCTTAACATCTGTAAATTGGATAGGGAGGCAAGAAAAAAATCACAGCTAACAAATAGTTCAAGAAACAAAAAAAGGGGGAATTTTCCATCTAATTCAGGAAAGCCCACTCCAGTGTCCTCTGCCTTAATCATGTGAGCAAGATGAAAAATCAAAGTTGCTAGCAAAAGTGATTGAAAATCACTTCAGCCCTATGTCCAGATCACTCAGCATGATGCCCAAGTGAGACACCTGTTGTATAATGGTTGACTTTCATTTCTAGATATTTCTTAAGGCAACTGGTAGGTCCATTTAGGTCAATTAATCACTGAGTTAGATAAACTTAGGTGGTGCCTATATGATGTAAAACCTTACGGAAAAAATGAGTCTAATTACTCTAAAAATAAATTTAATATAAATGAAAACACTTGAACAGCACCCTGATGTCTATTATTTTCTTTCATTCTTAGGATTCTTCTGTAAGTTAGAGCAAGGACTCTAATTTGGATTTTATTAATGGAAAATATGAGGCCCAAAGAGACCTAACTTGCCTACTATGACCCAGAGAGGTGATAGTAGGCTGAGATTAAGACCCAGAGCTCCTGACTTCCATGATATGCTAGATGTGACCCCTTTGCTGAGTGCATATATGCTACTACTGCTTTAGTTGATATTTCTGGGTTTTATCTCCTGCACTTGAACCTAAGCTTCTTGTAACCTTTCTGGCACTCCATCTGTAATTCCCCTGAATTACATTACTTGGGCTTCTATTTCTAGTTTGGCCTGTTTTATTGCCACTGATATGTCTTCTTAACCTCTTTTTCTCCATGTAATAATCAGAGATTGCTTTCACAGAGGCAGTGGAACATAGCAGTTAAGTGCATGTGCTCTGGAGTCTGATTGCCAGTGCTTAAATCTTGGCCCTACAATTTATTCCTCACATGACCTCAGGCAAGTCACATAACCTCTCTCAATCTCAGTCTCTTCATCTGAAAAATGGGAACAATAACAATACTTGCCATTTAGGGGTTTTGTGAGTATCACATAAGAGAAGGCAAAGCCCTTATCACAGTAATATATGTGATAGAATGAAAGCTTTTATTCTTGAACCAGAGAAAACTGGGTTTAAAGTCCTACTGCTACCACTTGTGACTGTGAGCAAGTTGTTTAATCTCTCTGTGCATCAGTTTGCTCACCTGTAAAATGGGGATGGTGATAGTACCTAGATGCACAGAGCTGTTGGGAGGACTTAAGATACAATATGTCTAAAGTATCTGGCACATATTCAGCACTCAATAAATGATAACTATTGCAATTATTTTTATTTTTACCTTCAATGCCTAGCATGGTACCTGACACATAATAGATGCTTAGTAAATATTTATGGGCTGGAACTAAACAGCCTAGCCCTTGCAGTAGGGGGGACAAAATAAGCAAAACAACATCCCTCAAGAGACTAGATAGGAGTGGACAAGATAATTAATGGGCTGAATGAGGATTAATGATGTTGAACCCTCATGCAGGTACTTTTTTCCCCTAGAGGGGACACCTTTTTTGGCATAAATGTCAAGCGTCACTCATCCCATAGAGGGTTTCAGTGTCTGGCATTTTGTCTTTATTAGGAAGTCAGTGAGGGGAGACTGGATGACGTTGCTTGGTTTTAGGAAATTGATTTGAAAATTTGCTTCTGAGATAATTCCCAGCTAATCAGATCTTGTTGAGACAAAATTAGAATTATATGGAGAAAAAACCCCCACATCCCTCACAGACTTCACTGTGTTACAATTAAAATGAAAATGCTTCTTTTGAATTTGTAAGGATGGCAGGGAAGAAGTGAAACCAAAGCCTCTCATGATCCTGGGCCCGTGCCCTCACCAGCTACCACAGCCCTCAACTAGAGGGCATCCAAGAAATGCAGTCAGCACTGATGTACTTCGGTTACTCAACTCCCTACTTCTGACTCAGCGATATCCCCCAGGATCCCTGCATTCAAAGGTAGGGAGAGTGAACATTAAAAATGACTGTTGAAATACAGTTTTGCAACCACCCCCGTGACCAATCCCTGGGCTGTCAGCAAGTGCATATAAATATGTCCAAGTATTGTCACACCATTATCTACTGTTTCTCAGTGCAGGCCAACAGTGACTGAAGTCACTTGTCACTTAGCAATTCAGGGAGATGCTCTTAGCCTGGCACCCAGAATCAGCCTGAGGCAAGATGGCAAAGACTGGAAAGTTTGCCTCCTGAGCCACAAAACCCCTATTTCTGAATGGACAAGCTTACGTTAAAAAATACTCCAACCACAGAAAATCTAAGACCAATTACCAGCAACAAAATTGAATCGATAATTAAAAAACTACCCAAGAACAAACCCCCCGGGCCATATGGATTCACCACTGAATTTTATCACACATATAGAGAAGAAATAATACCCATTCTCCTTAAAGTTTTCCAAAAAATAGAAGAGGAGGGAATACTTCCAAACTCATTCTATGAAGCCAGCGTCAGTCTAATACCAAAACCAGGCAAAGACACCACAAAAAAAGAAAATTACAGACCAATATCCCTGATGAATTTGGTGCAAAAATACTCAACAAAATACTAGCAAACCGAATTAAAAAATACATCAAGAGGATCATACACCATGATCAAGTGGGATTCATCTCAGGGATGCAAGGATGGTACAACATTCGAAAATCCATCAACATCATCCACTATATCAATAAAAAGGACAAAAATCACATGATCACCTCCATAGATGCTGAAAAAGCATTTGACAAAATTCAACACCCATTCATGATAAACACTCTCAACAAAATGGGTATAGGGGGCAAGTACTTCAACATAATAAAGGCCATATATGACAAAACCACAGCCAACATCATACTTAAGAGTGAAAAGTTGAAAGCTTTTCACCTAAGATGGGGAACAAGACAGGGATGCATACACTCCCCACTGTTATTCAACATAGTGCTGAAGTCCTAGCCACAGCAATCAGACAAAACAAAGAAACACAAGGCATCCAGACTGGTAACGAAGAAGTCAAATTGTCACTATTTGCAGATGACATGATATTGTATATAAAAAACCCTAAAGACTCCACTCCAAAACTACTAGAACTAATATCTGAATTCAGCAAAGTTGCAGGATACAAAATTAACACACAGAAATCTGTTGTTTTCCTATACACTAACGATAAACTAACAGAAAGAGAAATCAGAAAAACAATTCCATTCACAATTGCATCAAAAAGAATAAAATACCTAGGAATAAACCTAACGAAGGAAGTGAAAGACCTGTACTCTGAAAACTACAAGACACTCCTAAGAGAAATTAAAGAGGACACTGACAAATGGAAATGCTTTCCATGCTCTTGGCTAGGAAGAATAAATATTGTCAAAATGGCTATACTACCTAAAGCAATCTACAGATTCAACGCAATCCCTATCAAACTACCAACAGCTTTCTTCAAGGAACTGGAACAAATAATTCTAAAATTCATATGGAACCACAAAAGACCCCGAATAGCCAAAGCAATCCTGAGAAGGAAGAATAAAGCAGGGGGAATTACGCTCCCTGACTTCAAGCTCTACTACAAAGCCACAGTAATCAAGACAATTTGATACTGGCACAAGAACAGACCCATAGACCAATGGAACAGACTAGAGAGCCCAGATATAAACCACAAGCATATATGGTCAATCATAATATATAATAAAGGAGCCATGGATATACAATGGGGAAATGACAGCCTCTTCAACAGCTGGTGTTGGCAAAATTGGACAGCTACATGTAAGAGAATGAAACTGGATTACTGTCTAACCCCATACACAAAAGTAAACTCAAAATGGATCAAAGACCTGAATGTAAGTCATGAAACCATAAAACTCTTAGGAAAAAACATAGGCAAAAATCTCTTGGACATAAACATGAATGACTTCTTCATGAACATATCTCCCTGGGCAAGGGAAACAAAAGCAAAATGAACAAGTGGGACTATATCAAGCTGAAAAGCTTCTGTACAGCAAAGGACACCATCAGTAGAACAAAAAGACATCCTACAGTATGGGAGAATATATTCATAAATGACATATCTGATAAGGGGTTGACATCCAAAATATATAAAGAACTCACGCACTTTAACAAACAAAAAGCAAATAATCTAATTAAGAAATGGGTAGAGGACATGAATAGACACTTCTCT